>JAFIDM010084020.1:0-11651 GCA_023159025.1 Thereuonema tuberculata | reverse complement strand
CACTTCTTGTATAGCTGTCACTCCAATCTTATACTTCTTCAATTCATTGAGCAGTTGTTTCAAAGCCCCGGCTCTAAAAGGCTTAATACATTCCATGTAGCGATCCAAAAACCATTTCTTTTTTTTTTTTTTTTTTTTTTTAATGTTAACCAGTCCTATTAGGTGTAATTATAAAAATTACTCCTGTATTATAGGTGCTGGAAATTTAATGTGTGCCGTAAAGATAAAAATAATTAATTTAGATTAAATTAAAAATTTCTTATAATTTTATTGTTTATAACATCAGAAATTAGTTGATTTTTTATTACTTTAATACTACTGCTATTATAGCTTTCCCAGTTCAACTGACGAAAAAGTTTTAAATAAGTATATTCATTTGTTCTTAAACCATAATTGTTTTTAATTTTTGAAACATCAAATGCTTGTAGCCATCCAAATCTTGTTAAACTATTGGAATTATAATTTTCTTTAACTTTTTTATATTTATAAAAAATTTTTAAAATAGTCGTATAGATAAATTTTTCTTCAATATTTAAAATTTTATATTTAATTCTAATCTTTAATTTATTTTCTATAGTTTGCTGCTTATAATTAATATAAATATTATCAAAAATTTTATAGATTAACTTATTTATATTACATAATTGTTGCTTTGTTAAAAAACACCAACATTGCAATCCATAATTTATAACAGAATCTACCAGAGATTTGAATATAATAAGTTTTTGTTTAAAGGGATACTTATTTCTTAAATAATAAAACATATATGTAAAAGTGTGTAATCTTTTTGTAATATAATTATAATGTGTATTCCAATTATAATTATCATCTATATAAATACCTAGATATTTATAAGTGTTTACAAAATCAATGGTTGTACAATCACAATTTGTTGATAAACTATTAATGTTATTAGTTGAATTATTGCAAAAATATTTATGTAATTTAAAAGGTAAATTAAAGTTTATTTTCTTATTTTTAGTTTTAACTATCATAATTTTTGTTTTCTTATGATTAATTGTCATTTTATTTTCGAATGCCCAAATAGAAATATTATTTAGATCTTGCTGAAGATTCATACAAGCGCGATATTGATTTTGATCGCTACTAAGTAGTAGTACATCATCTGCATAAATATATATAGAACAATTTTTTATAGATTTACAAACAGAATTTATGTATAAAATAAATAGTAAAGGTCCTAAATTTGACCCCTGAGGAACACCGCACTTGATATTATAAATTTTACTTATATAATTATTTATTTTAATTTTAAATTTCCTATTTCTTAGATAATTATTTATTAGATGGTAGAGGTCGCCTCTATTGCCATATTTTTTAATTTATTTAATAGTATATTATGATTGATACTATCAAACGCTTTACTGAAATCAATGTAGGCTATATAAGTTACTTGGCTATTATTCAGATTTTTATTTATAGTATTATTTAAATTGATTAAAAGATCGTTTGTACTTTTATTCTTCTGATATGCATATTGGTTTTTTACTAGTATATTCGATTTCGTTATAAAATTGTATATAGAATTAGTTAAATAACTTTCTATTATTTTGGAAATATTAGAAAGGATAGATATTGGTCTATAGTTTGAATATTCTTCATGATTTCCTCCTTTGTAGATAGGTACAATATATGCAATCTTCCACAAGTTAGGATAAATATTCATTTGAAAAATATTTTTAACAAGTTCAACAATAAATTGAGCAAAATTTTCTTTGTTATTTTTTATTACCTTTGTAGAAATATTGTCTAAACCAGTGCAATTTGTGTTTTTTAGATTCTTAATGATATTTAAAATATCGTTTTGATTTGGTAAAAAGAAAGCAATAGAATTAGGATTCTGAAAGTCAGTGTTTTGTACTTCGTAAGAATTAAAGGCTACATAATTATTTTTTTGACAAAATATCTTATGAAAATTATTAAACACAGTATTACTATTATATTTCTCTATTAGATTTTGTAATTCTGAATTAATATTATTATTATTTGTTTTATGATTAATATCTTTTTTTATTAAATTCCACATATTTTTGCTAGTTACAGTATTACAACATAAAAGGTTATTTGTATATTGATTTTTAATTTTATTTATATAATTTTTTAACCAATTTCTTTTCTTTTTATAATTATTTTCATATGTTTTGTTTGTTCTATTGTTTTTATATTTAAGAAATAAAATGTTTTTTCTTTGATATGTTTCATAATAATATCATTCATCCATGGTTGTTTGAATGTATTATATATATTTTTCTTATTTTGATTATATTCATTGCTGTTATTGTCATATTTATATTTATTTTTATTTAAATTTCTTGATCTGCCAATAATTTTCATTAATTTATTAATGTAGACATTAGGGTCTTTATTATAATCGTTTTTAATTTCAGAAGTAAGATCTAACAGTTTTTTGTTTAAATAATTTTCGTCTATAGGAAGTTTAGTCTTATTAAAGATGTTATTCTTGCTATCATTTAAATGATGTTTATCATTTCTTCGTTTATCGTTCCTAGGTCTAGTTCCACAAAAATCAATCCGGCTATTAATATTGTCAGGTCTCGTAGCAAGAAGGTTTTACTGAGTAGAATAGCTAGTCCTACGCCGAACACCCAACCTGGAGGACCAGGACTCCTATTTAAAACCCCGGAGTCAGGGTGGCCCGGCTATACCCCCAGGCACTGGGTGATCATTTAAGTCGCCTTTTACGACACGCATGAACTACATTGGGGCTATTCTTACTCCGGCCACCACACGGAGGAACCCAAGTCTAAGAAAGGTCTAAAGTAACTGTAAAAAAATAATGAAGATGGTTTTTGGCTCCTGAGCTTGGAAAAAAAATCGCAAAGTTGGCATTCTTATCGAATCGGGTAAAGAAATATCCAACAGTTATTACTTTGTCACTGCATATTTATTTAGTAAATTCAAGTTATCCCTTAATTTAGTCATAGCTTTGTAAACAGTAACTCTCACTTATAGACAGGTAAAACTTATATTTTCAAACTTAACTGAATAGTTTGAAAATATGGCGATTCAAACAGAAAATTTACCCGTTTGAATCGCCGATGTTAGGCAGTATAGTAATTCAAAATGTTATTGAAAAAATACAAGCCTTTTAATTAACTTCATTTCCTTTAATAAAAGTGTTTTATTGAGGTATTACTTAAAATATTTTCAATAATTTTTTTTTTGCAATAAAAAAATAAGATACTAAAGTATTCTTCTATAAATATATATCGAGTTCTATAAATTTCAAAATTATTAACTAATAGTTATTCAGGACAAAATATCTAAAGCACCCATTTTTTTTCTCGCTTTTTTTTCAAAATAGTTTCCGTATTTTTCATTTTGAATCATACAATTGTGGAAAGGGCGGAATGACTTTTACTTTCTGTTTGTTTTTATTTTGTTTTGTTTTTTCTAATTAACTAGTCGGCTACCCGTCGCTTCGCTCCGGAAGCCTCGCTTATGCATGGGCGGATTTAGGTCTTGATATCTGGGGGTGCGAGCTCACCGGAAGGTATGAGGTATTTGTATACCAAATTCAAGCACCAAAACCCAATTTAAATGGTCCGTTTTTAGGCCTAAAAAGGTAGCCTATTTCTTTTATCTAACAATAACCCTTTCGTATTTTGTTACAGCTCATTACAATTGTTAAAAATAAAATTTCATTCATATTACGAGTATTATTAACCATAATAGACTAATAATGCCACCGCTAGTAAAACATTTTGAGAAATTTTTTGAACATGACTCGTTTTGTGAAGTTTGTTAATAAAGAAGTAATGAATCTAAAAACATACATAACAAATATGATTAAGTGAATTTATTAAAAATACAAACTTCACAAGAAAACATTTGAATCAAAAGACTACTTTTGATTTATTATTGCTTCATTAATATCTAATGTCTTATTGTATTTACTGTTTTGTTACAAGTTACCTTATTTTCGTCCACCTTTCGATAGAAACAAATTTGCAAGTTTGTCATAGTCCATGGCCTTCACAATATCACTTTCCGAAAACAGAACCATCAAGTCTGTTAGACGCTCTTCATTCATCGTCGAACGCAGTCAGTTGTTTATTTTTCGCACAGCTGAAAATGTTAGTTCACAAGTTGCGCTGTTGGATGGCAAAGTAAATGCAATACACATCATCTTATTCAAGTTAGGGTAGGTTCTATCATTGACGCTTTCGATCAGAGCTAGAATAATTTTTTTCAGTGAGGAAGTTTCCAAATTTATTAAAACATTTTCAGTGTCCTTTTTTTCTCGCATAACGAGATTTGCGATTTCATTTCCGCTTTCAACGATTTTACATTGACACTTGCTATGGGGATAACTGTTCATGAAGAAAACACTTTTTTCAATATTTAAACGCAAAAACTGTTCACAAGAAGTTGCTAGTTTCAAACTGTCTTCTGAAAATCTTCTTTTCATTTCTGCTAACAAAATGTCAAGAACTGGGTAGTAAAAACTTGTTCGGAAGTTAGCTTTAGCTCTTTGCCGCCGACCCTTTCCCATCGGCATTAGGATTTTGGACATTGTCTGAAGGTCTGTGTCCAACTGGTGTAATGACAACATAACTGTCAAGTCTACTAGACAGTATCTTCCGCCGTTTGCTGCTTTCCGGTAGTCTCATTTCAATGGATCTACTTTCATCACTACTATCGGTCGGGATCGGGATGCAGTTTTCTTTGGCAGACTGAATTACCTTGTTCCAAATTTGATCCCATTTCTCCTCGTTTCTCCAACTTTCGAGAATTTTAATCGAACCTTTAATAGATAACGAGCAAGAGGCAATGCTGTTACCTTCTTTCTGCAAGGCCTTGCTTAATACATTCAAGTAGGTCAGGGTTTCAGAGAAAACCATAAGGCAGACAATGAACTCTATGGACAAGAATGTAGCAAGTCTGCCTTTTGCTTCGGGTGACCTTGTATGCCTCAAATCAGCAGAGAAAATATTCAAAACATCTATTACAGGTTTGAAAAGGTCTTCCACAACCGAAATAGCAGTAGCTCTGCAAGACCATCTTGTATCAGATTGTTTGACTACAGATCGAATATGTTTCTTCTTGTCATAGTCACAATTTTCAACTGTTTTTGTAAATCTACAAACATTGCATTTGAATCAGGGCTAGAAAAAAAATTGAAAAGAGCTTGCATCGTACAAAAAAGTTGACAAGACAGATCATTACTGTTGCATGCAGCTACTAAAACCAAGTTCAATTTATGTGCCATGCAATGTACATAATTTGCGTATGGGTCAATCCATACCAAACGGTCCAGCACCGATTGCTCGACCATTTTTAAAAAAATTGATTTTTTTTATTGTTGTTACCCTTATACATGAGTACTTCAAAACAGGCAATAATTTTTTTTTTATTTGATTTCGTTTAGAAATGGCGTCCATTTTTGTTTTAGGGTTTCCGGCATTTTTGGCCTTTGTAGACAGTTGCAGTAATTTTGATAACTCAGCTAAGAAAAATGATAGAAAGCTGTTGTAAAAAGCATTATTTTCAGCACATTCTAAACTACATATTACGTCCTATAATTTTTTACCATATCTCTAACACAAATGACTGAAATTTAGAACTGAAACTGATATTCGCTTTTGAACAAAAATCAAAGTTCCGGGTTTTTTTTTGAGAAGAAGGAATGAAATAGCAAAGCTTAAAATTTTTTTGAGAAAAGATATAAATCCAAAGGTTTAGCAAAAAATATTTCAACTGTACTACTGGCTTCCTAATTAAGTTATAGCGCTTTAAAAATGCTCTTTTTTCATTTTTTTCAAAGTTTGAGCCCCAATATCTCTGGTGGGGGACCTAATAAAAATTTGATATTTACAGTATAAAGAGAACTTTATGAGAGGTATCTGTGAAAAAACTTTTGAGTTTGATATTTGAGTTTGATTTTTTAGTTGGATACCTCTGTTAGATACATAGGTATCTAACTCAAAAATCAAACACAAATATCAAACTCAAAAATTTTTTTCACAAATATCTCTCATAAAGTTCTCTTTATGAAATTTTTATTAGATCCCCCATCAGAGATATTGGGGTTCAAACTTTTAAAAAAATGAAAAAAGAGCATTTTTAAAGCGCTATACCTTAATTAGGAAGCCAGTAATAGAGCTGAAAATTGTTTTCTTAAACCTTTGGATGGTATATCGTTTCTCAAAAAAATTCATAGCTTTGCTATTTCATTCCTTCCTGCTCAAAAAAAACCCGGAACTTTGATTTTTACTCAAAAGCGAATATCTGTTTCGGTTCTAAATTTCAGCCATTGTGTTAGAGATACCGTAAAAAGATATATGATGTAAAATGTAGTTTAGAATGTGCTGAAAATAATAATGTTTCCCATAGCTTTCTATCATTTTTCTTAGCTGATTTATCAAAATTACCGCAATTGTCTGCAAAGGCCAAAAATGCCGGAAACCCTAAAACAAAAATGGACGCCATTTTTAAACGAAATCAAATAAAAAAAATAATAATGCCTGTTTTGAAGTACTCATGTACAGGGGTAACAACAGTAAAAAAATCAATTTTTTTAAAAATGGTGGAGCAACCAATTTAATGTTTTCTGGACCGTTTGGTATGGATTGACCCGAATGGATGGGACCTTTGAACGACTGCTTGAACACCGTTGTTAACTCCTGACATTACTGATGCTCCATCATATGACTGACTAACCAGAGTAACTAAAATTCCCATATTACTTATAAAATCAAGAATGATTTGGGATAAATTAGCAGCATCTCGTGAGAGTGAAACATCTTTCATGGCAATAACTCTTTCTTTGATTTGATTGTGGTAAAAATAACATATACAGATGCGAAGCTGTTGTGTTTTATGAGATTTCACCTCGTCAACTAAAAGAGCATAAAATTCAGCAGTATTTACCTCTTGCACAATTTGTCTTAATACTTCTTCAGAAATAATATGAATTAGTTCATTTTGCGTGTTTGAACCAGTTAAATTAAAATATTTCTCATATTTAGACTTGAAAGAAGAATCGTATTTAGAAAATAGATCATAAAGTTCTAATAAGTTTCCTTTATTTTCCGAGTTAATAGATTCGTCATGGCCTCTCAAAGCCAAACCTTGACGAGCCAAATAGAGCAATAGGTCAATAATTTTTTAAAAATATTCTTTCTTTTCAACTATTTGAGTTTTATAGCTTTCCGATTCTTGGACAAGAACATTTTCAGAGGGTGCTGCTTTGTAATTTTTCCATTTAGACATGCTAAAACTATGTGTATATCACATTCAGAATGCTTATCTAGTTTTGCTGCTGTTTTTCTCCAATTTCTCATTCCCTTTTTAGTAGATGCATCCTCTTTTTCGCTGGTTGAAGACGAAAACATTCTACATGAAAGCAAAAAATAGCGTCCTGATTTATATTATACTATAACCATTCGTACCATAAAAATCTGTTGTCGGGTACTGTGCCAAAATAGGCCTACACGGACCGGAAGCAAGATTTCCTAAGTCATTTTCTTCAACGGGCCTACAATGTATTAAGCTGAAGCTCCCCTGATAAGTTATCACTCGGCTTTAAATATGTTGAGGTTGAAGCTTGGCTTGTTGACGGAACTGGTGTACATTCACTTGAAACATTAAGTACTTTTTTTTCTTCATTAGGCTTTAAAAAGAAAGATCGTCTGTCACGGCCACTCCCCCCGCCTCTCACTGGTTTACTAAAACTCATGTTATTTTTCTGACATAAAGCAATATGAATAGTATGTAGTAACTATCACTTGTAACACTTATAAAATTAAATACTGCACATTGCACAAAATAACATCGTCTAAAACTGGCCACTGATCAACTGAAACTACACCTGTATACACCCAATCAATCATCCACTATAAATAACAAGAACCAGATAGATCATATTCTGAGAAATAATCAAGTCGCCACAGGAAAGGGGTGAGAGAGAGAGAGCGCGCGGGGTTCTAATTTTGTTCTAATTACGCGACTCACGTCTCATCGTAGTTTTAACATCTTAAGATAAATGAAGTTGGTTCTAGATCATTTAAGAAATAAAATATTTTTTCAAACAAAATTTATAAAATTATTATAACAGAAAACATTTTTATTTATCTATAAAAAAAATTACCATCCTAAAAATCTAGGGGTGTGGCGCACCCCCTAGCACCCCCGTAAATCCGCCCATGCGCTTATGTAATGGAAAACAACTTTTTATTTATTAAAAACACACACACACACCCACACAAACACACAAACACACACACATACACACACACACACACACCATGTTGGGAGTCTGCAACCCATACATGGCGCGTCCCCAGATGGCGGATGGGGGAATGTTCAGCAGATATGCAGGGTAGGAGGGAAATAAAATACCTCCCGCGGGCCAAACAGACTAGGGGAAGGAACCCCGAATATAAACTAAATATGGCTAGTTCAACAACTACTAAACTTACGGTGCAGGGGTTCGGATCCCCAGTACCGGCGTTCGTCGGGAGTGAGCAAGCGGGCTCCGGGACGTCGTCATCCAGCGACCGCAGTGCTTCAGTGGTGGTGAGCTTGGCCACTGATGCATCTAATATGACAAGCAACAAAAGGAGTCAAGCACTGGAAGAACTGGGGAATAAGATTGACGAACTATCACAATATGTTAAACTCAGAAATAATGTGCACCATGAGATCAAAAGACTTGTAAAATTGATTCGGTTATGCTTTGACAAAGTGGCAGACCAGGATGAAGATGGCAGTTGAAGTGTATCTGGGGTGTCATCTCATCCCTTGCAAGAAAGTGAGACCAAAACGTCATCTCGCCCTTTGCGGGAGAATGAGTCTCAAACGTCATTTCGCTTCTTACAGAAGAATGAGATTCAAACTAAATCCTGGACTAAAGACGAGACGAAACCGATTACATTCCTGGAATCTGGACGTGAAGAACAATTGAAGAGGAAGATGGCTGATTTTTCACCTCGCAAGGAAAGTAAGAGTGAAAAGAGGACCAAGAATTCGGACACTGAGATCAAGAATTCGGACAAAGAAGGTGTTGAAGCAGAGATACCAAAGGTCCCAGTTGATCCACCAGAAGAATGGAAAAAGGTCAGGAAGAAGCAGAGACCTCCCAGAATTCGTTCGGACGCGATAATTGTGAAAGCAAAAGAAGGTGCTTCATACGCTGATATTTTGCGTTCACTAAAGAGTGATCCGGAATTGGAAGAACTCGGATCATCCATCACGAAAATACGAAGAGTATTGCGGGCCATTTACTGATTCAACTTGACCCTAAGGCCAAACAAAAAGTAAGTCATCTTCGTCAAACCATACAAGGAAAGCTGCAAGAGAAGGCTGATGTAGATTGTAGAACACAAACTACTGTGCTTGAACTGAAAGATCTCGACGAACTAACAGTTGAGGCAGATATTGGCCTGGCTATCCGGACTCAGATCGATGGAGCACAAGACATTGATAACTTAGTGGTAAAATCAGTGCGCAAAGCTTACGGAGGTACGCAAACGGCTGTGGTAGTTTTACCAACAGAACTGGCGAATCGAGCTCTGGAGAAGGGTAGGTTGAAGATTGGATGGGTGATTAGCCGGGTGAGGGAGAAGACTATGGTCCAACGCTGTTTTAAATGTTTTGGCTACGGTCATCTTGCTCGAGTTTGTAATGGCCCAGATAGGTCCAAATTGTGCCTGAAATGTGGAGGAGATGGGCATTATGCCAAGGAATGCTCTTCTGAGGAACTATGCTGTCTTTTGTGTGAGGGCAAGGGAGACAGTAAACATCGTACTGGCAGCTATGTTTGTTCGGCTTACAAACAGGCCATACAAGGTGTAGAAAAATCGAGGAGATGAAGTTTTTCAGCTTAATCTCAATCATTGTACGGTTGCCCAGGATATACTGCAACAGACTGTACGTGAGGAGAGGGTTGATGTTGCGATTCTCTGTGAGCAATACAGAAACATCGAGGGATCACGCGCATGGCTCTCTGATGCTAGTGGACGGGCAGCAATTTGGATCTGCGGGAATCATTTCATCCAGGAAATTCCACAGATACAACAGCATGGATTTACTTGGGCAAAGGTGAGAGATATGTACATCTACAGTGTCTACGCTCCACCAAGTGCACCATTAGAGGAATTTGAGTTGTTGCTTGATCGCCTTATATTAGAGCTCCAAGGTCGGTGGCCTGTGGTCATCGCAGGTGATTTTAATGCGTGGGCTATTGAATGGGGAAGTCGAGTAAGCAACAGAAGAGGTGAGATACTTTTGGATGTCTTCGCCTCGCTGAATGTTGTTCTCCTCAATACCAACGTTCATTAGAAATGCTAATAGTTCTATTATCGACGTGACATTTGTAAGTGATTGTTTGGCCTCTCGTGTTACGTCGTGGGAAGTGTGTAGTCACTGTACTCACAGCGACCATCAAGCCATAATTTTCGAGATCTCCACTGCTGGTGCGTCAAGGTTGGGATCCACACTTCCAAGAGGATGGAACGTCAGGTCCTTTGACCGTGAATCCTTCATCGCAGTGATGGAAGAGGACTTGGTGCTTTCGGGATCTGCTGATAGCAAGGCGTCACGACTTATGCGACTTGTTGCTGATGCTTGTGAGGCATCGATGACAAGACGTGGCAGAGGAAATCGTCACCATCCAGTGTATTGGTGGAATGCTGAGATAGCGGAGCTTCGGAAGAAATGTCACCGCACAAGAAGACTAGCACAACGAGCCCATGAACGAGAAAACTATGACGAGTTGAAACAACAGCACATAGATACCAGCCGTGCTCTCAAGAAGGCCATTAAAGTCAGTAAACAGAGTGCTTGGAAGGAACTTTGTAGTGAGGTTAATAGCGACCGAAGGGTAGACCATATAAGACGGTTATGGCTAAAATAAAAAGTAGCTCCTTATCACCTCCGACCTGCCCTAATTTGCTGGGTAGGATTGTGTCTACTCTTTTTCCACAGCAACCGGGGATAGTTTTGGAAGTTCCACCTCATGAATGTGAAGATGTGCCATCTATCTCAAGAGACGAGTTGATAAAGGCCTGCGGAAAGATTGGGACTCAAAAGCCCCTGGCCCAGAAAGCGTTCCAAATATTGCTCTTAAAACCGCCATCCGGATTAAACCTGAGATCTTTCTAGACGTCTACAATGCTTGTTTACGGGAGGGTGTGTTTCCAAATCTGTGGAAGCATCAGTGGCTCGTACTTTTGCCTAAAGGTAACAAGCCACCTAATGACCCATCGTCCTATCGGCCAATTTGCCTGTTGGATGCGGCAGGTAAGGTATTGGAGAGGATTATTTACAATCGACTGGAGGCATTCAGTGAAGGAGCGCATGGTCTCTCTAAAAACCAGTATGGTTTCAGTAAATCAAGATCTACAATAGACGCTGTAAGGGTTGTTGTTGATTTGGCTCGAGAGGCCATTGAGGGCAAACGCTGGAAGGGAGGAGTAAAACAGTACTGTGCCATAATAACGTTGGATGTGAAGAATGCGTTCAATTCGGCAAACTGGAACTGCATCTTGAACACTTTGAGTTCAATGAAGGCTCCAGCGTACATCAGGAAGATAATTGCGAGTTACTTCACTGATCGTATCCTGATGTATAATACCGAAGTCGGACTGAAGACCTACAACATCACT
>JAFIDM010084019.1:0-11651 GCA_023159025.1 Thereuonema tuberculata | reverse complement strand
TCGTTGAACAACCGTACATCTTGAAATAAAAGTTGTAGAAACATCCTATAGGGTCATTCCATGCCAAGTGGTCTAAAATTAAAAAAAGTTCCCGCCATCATGGGAACAATTAAAGGATAAGATTTTATAGGTTTTTAACTATAGAAAGAAACAGACAAATGCAAAAAACTGCAAAAAACTGCAAATACAAAAAAAAATAAATTATGTGACTGTTTAAATTTATAAAATTGATCTGGTGGTTTAGACACTGGGATAGAGGAGCCGAGTTCAATCCCCGGAGGAGGTCGAATATTTTCTTAGGTTTTTTCTCCTCCGGACGGTCTTAAGGTTCAGACAGCCCGCTGTAAATAGGAATCGGAGTTTCGTTCTCGAGGTTGAAGGCGAACTTTGGAATGACCCCCAAATCTCAACTAGTCCCTACGATCATTGAAATGTCGGAATCTCTATAGTCGGTGCCGCTTAAGCCAATGGAGGCTCTTATTAGAAATACCTTAAATTTACAACCTTGTAAAGCTAGCAAAAAATTTCATTGCATGAATCATCAACTTAAAAAAAAAAAAATTATAGAAAAAAAATATTAGAAAAAACAGAAAAAAAAATGTCAAATCTGAAAAACCTACAAACCAGAAATGTGATTGTTTTCTTTTTGTATTATGCTTATCTGCTTTTCCGATATAGAATGAAATGATGCTCTTATAATTATAATAAAATATGTTCCTCTTCAAAAAAAAAGTAAAAAATCTGGTATAAATTTTATCAGTGATGCTTGAATATTACAGGAGTCCTAAGACTGCTATCCGTAGATTTGCTCTAGGAGACGGATGATTCAAACATCATATGTAAGATTTCAATCCAATCATGTTAGATTTTAATCAGTCAAATTAGAAAACCATGATGCCATATTTACTGCAGCAAACTCGAGCGATACTATAAATTTGTAACATTTACGTCATCTAGAAAGTCAGGCATTGTACGTCTGATCACCCACTGTGTGCAGGTATTCGTAGTTTCATATATCAGAGTTCCTAAAGAATAAAAGAAATTTCCCTTTTACTAAAGCGCTGTCACCTTCTGCCTGTTTCTGCTGAGACTATCGTCGAACCTTCCACCTAATTTTGTTGTCTTCAGTATCTCGCAGGAGTAGTAGCTGTTTTTATCTTTGTGGTTAGTGGTAGGTGTAAAGTGGATATTGTGACTGGACTCCTTTTTTGAGGTATTGGCTTAAATAGTAACAGTAGGTCGTTATCAAATGTCAAGAGCAAGTTGCCTGATTTGAATCTATTGGAATTTACTGATTATGACTATTACGACTATTAAAGGTTAACTTGTAATACTGTAACACTATTGAAGAACTCCCACGTATGTACGGGTTCCATTTATAACAGTCTATATACAAATTCTCAGTGGTTTTTAAGGCTATATTACAAAGAACGTGATAAATAAAATATTTAGGCGTATTGTCATTTGCGATTTGCTATTCTGAGACAGATTTCATTTAAAAAGTGTTTGAAGACTGCTTGACCATTCATAGAAATAAATAAATTCAAAGGAAAGATTATTTTGAATTACCCCATCTGCAATCAGACTATTTAATATACAGTATATACAGCGTGTAAATAAATTTATTGCATGCAACAAATTTGGGTGAAAATGGAAAACATTTTGATAAGAACACACTGGTCCGGAAACGCAGAGATTTTCTTTTATACCCCCCCCCCTTATATTATTCACTTCAATATTTGGAACGGTTTGGCATGTTTTACTTAATGAAGGGCAGTTGATTATTGAAAAGCGAAATGAACTAAAGAGGGTCCTCAAAATGTGCTTTGGTTGATAATTCGACCAGCTGATCGTTTAGCTAAGTTTGTTCCTTTATGCCCGAGGGAAATGTGACCAAGAAAAAGCGACGTGAAAGGAATTGCAGTATTCCCCAGTGGTTTGTGTTCAAAGCTGTGATGGGATTTAATGAAAAGGTCTTCATACAAATCAATAATCTTTTTTCCATCTTCGATTTTTTTTTCTTTTGCTTTTTGTACAAATCACAAAATCCCAGCTCTGTTACACAGCAAACCATGAAACAATATTAATCTAAATTATTAAAAGAAAAATTAATTTTTTTCTGCCCCTATCTATAGAACAAAAGACATACAAATAAGGTTGCAAATGTTAGATGTATTGAGGATGCTCACATTTTCATTATATATAAGTGGGTCAACCGGACGTCCCGGGACGATGCGAGACATTTCGGATCTCCGAGACGGTCTCCGAGATTTTCATTATTTACGTTGTCAACCGGAATCATAGTCATTTGACTTACGATCAAAGATCGGTATCTGAGCAGCGCTAGCGGGTTCTGAGAAAGCGATCGCTTTCACAGGTTTTGAGAAAATCATCTCAGAATCCAAGATCACGTGATCACAGGTTTGCTAGTCTTATTTAAAATTAGAAATATATTTATTAATAATAGAGCCAGATGGGTGGCCAATCCCTCATCGGGCGCCTCCCCAGGTGGCGGATAGGGGAACGCCTCCCAGATATGGGTGGTACCGGGAAAATGAAATATCCGGGGCGGACTAAAAATGGCAAGCAGCGTCTGATTCAGATTGAGCGGCTGCAAACGGCGTCTGTTTTTTCATGCTAGGAGCGGCCGAGATATTCCTCTGGGCCTTACAATCTCAGTTGTACTTTGGAATTGGCGCTAACCAATTCCCCAAACCAAATATTAAATAACTTGAGCATGATGATAATTTCTCCAATAGGAATTACTCCAGGAGGTAACCTCAATAGGAAATCCTCCGTCGCTTAGAGCGACGCAAGTGGGCCATCGGATTCTGGAGAGCCCAAACCAGCATGCAGAGGTTATGACAGCACACCCCCTAGAAAACTCAAGCCTAATCTTCAAACGAAAAATTAATATTTTTTCGGTACATTAAACATCAATTCACTTTTGAAAACGGGGAAATTAAAACAACTTACGAATATGCTTGACGAATACCAGATTCAGTTACTGGCTCTTCATGAGACAAGATTTACGGATGTAGATGTCATGGACTCAGGAGATTATAGAATCTTCAAAGGAAAAGGAGGTTGGAGCCCTATGGGCAAAGGTATTCCTCACCTGGGAACAGGATTTATGATTAGCAAAAAGATTGTGAATTCGGCGACAGATTTTTACTCCCCAAATGAGCGTCTCTCGATCTTGACGCTGAGATGCGCAAACAAATCCTACACAGTCATAAATTTTCATGCACCAATTAATGTAGACAATAAAAAAAACCCAGAGAAGGTAGATAGATTCTGGGAATCACTAGATGGGGAGATGTCCAAAATACCAACGAAAAATGTCAAGATTCTTTTGGGCGACTTCAATGCACAAATTGGAAGAGAGAGGAAATTCAGGAAGATTGTGGGCGAATATCCAGCTCATATTAGAACGAACAGAAATGGAGAAAGATTGATCGAACTGTGTAAGGGCTACAACCTTCAACTTATGACGACCAACTTTAGAAGACTTCCTAAAAAGCAAAAATCCTGGAGATCAACTAACCCCAGTCTTCGGGAATTCCAGATCGATCACGTGGCTATTTCTTCGGTCAATCAAAAGGAAATTATGAATGTTAAGGTCAGAAAAGGTGCTAATGTGGAATCTGATCATTATCTGACCACTATAAAAATGAAATTCATCCCACTAAACAGGAAACAAACACAAAAGACTAGGATACTGAGGATCGACCCTAGAACTTTAAACTAAAAAATTGGAATTTCGGGAGAGACTTGATATAGAAACTGAAGACTGGGAAGAAATTAAGACAAAACTTGTAAGAACATCTTATGAAATAGCTCCATTAAAAAGAACAAAAAAACATAGATGGTGGAACGATAAATGTGAAGAGGCGCTGGAAAAGAGAAGGTGTGCATGGAAGAAATGGTACTCAACAAAAAAAGACGACGATCTCAGGGAATTTAAAGAACAAAGAGCACTAACTGCTAAAATCATTAGAATGACCAAAAGAAACTTTGAAAGAAATCAACTCATACAAATTGAAGAGGATTTCAAAAAAAAACAACACCAGGAACTTCTACAAAACTTTCAAAAATAGGCTGCAAAGTTATCAACCACCCAATCTGTGTTTTAGAGATGAAGAGGGAAGGCTGGCTTTGAACAGTAGGGATAATTGTGAAATTCTGGCAAAATATTTTGAGAAACTACTTAACTGTGAAGAGCCCAGGGAGAAGTTCCTAAAACAACACCCGACACATAAATAAGTAGATTCTAACCCACTAGATTTGGCAGAAATCCAGCAAATCATTCAATGTCTTAAGGATAATAAGGCCCCTGGAGAAAACACTGTGATTGCAGAAATGTGGAAAAACACAGGTAGTGGACAAATGAAAAAACTGCAGGGATTAATACAGCGCATTTGGGAGACGGAGGAAATTCCAACGGATTCGAAATTGGCATTAATCCATCCACTACATAAAAAGGGAGATAAAACCGTTACCGACAATTACCGAGGCATCTCCCTTTTATCAGTGACGTATAAAATTTTCTCAAAAGCTCTTCAAAACAGGCTGGAGAGTCAGATGGATGAACAACTGGGTGAATATCAGGGAGGATTTAGGAAGGGAAGATCCTGCTCAGAACAGATCTTTAACCTGAAATGTATAATAAGATACAGAAATCTAAGATCAAAAGATATTTATGTAACATTTGTAGATTTCAAGAAGGTCTACGACTCTATTGACAGGGAATCATTATTCAATACCCTGGAGGAATTTGGGGCTGATGACAAACTAATTGCGCTTATAAGGCAAACCTTGACGGACACCAACTCAAAGATCAAATTCATGGGAGAAACTTCTAATTCTTTTCAAATCAGATCTGGGGGAAGACAAGGAGATGGATTGTCCCCACTCCTATTTAACTGTGTACTGGAAAAAGTCGTGAGAGAATGGAGGATAAAGTTGGAAGAAGAGGGAGTGCAGAAGATTAGAGTTGGAAGAGTGAAAGATGATCTTTGCTTTGATTGCCTAGCTTTCGCTGATCATCTGGCAATACTGGCAGATAATATGGAAGACGCAATAAAACAGATTAATATCCTGAAAGAAATGGCCGAGAAGATGGGCCTACAGATCAGCTTTGAAAAAACAAAGTATATGACAAACGCGAAGGGAGCTCGGAACACGATGAAGACCAAATATAGAGAAATTGGTAAAGTAGGAACATTCAGATACTTGGGGGAAATTATCCAACCAAATGCACTTGACAACAAGGCGAATCTGGAAAGGGCGAGAAAAATGGAGATGGCTTTCCAACTTACGAAAACTATCTACAATAAAAAATTTATATCCATAAATTCTAAAATAAGGCATTATAATACTGTAATAAAACCAGAAAGCCTCTATGCGTCTGAATGTCTGACATTGAACACAAGCAAACAGATGTCTGAGATTGAGAAGAAGGAGGAAAATAATCAGAAAAATTTTAGGACCAAGATTTGTGAATGATGGATGGAGATTGAGGAGTAACACAGAGATCTATGAGAGAACCGAGAGAATGAGGGACTCAATGAAGAAGAGAAGGGCTAACTTCTATGGACATCTGAAGAGAATGGATGAGAACAGGATGACAAGAAGAATTTTTGAATACTTTGATAGGAATGTTAAAACCCAGATGACCTGGTTTACTGGTGTCAAGACGGACCTGAGAGAAATGAACATTGGGGAGGAGGAGATTATGAACAGAACTACTTTTAGAAAGAAGATCAAGGCCTTTGAGGGCTTCCAGGATAAAACTAGGAAGAAGGGGTGTGTGCAGTGCACAAAGGAGAGGAGAGAGCTACAGAGGGAAAGAATGAAGTGAGAGAGAAAGGAAATCATGACAAGAGTTGTTTCACGTGGTCCATAGTCGGCCAAAATCGAAAGAAGAATAATAATAATTATTATTATTATAATAATAATTGGCAATATGTGCTTTGGTCCTTGACCCGCCATATTGTCTTAGCTGGGGAAACCCATGGTTTGAAACTTTTTCGAGATAATAATAATAATTTTTTTTATTTACTTTTATTAAATTCTTTTCGTCCTGTTAGGATTGAACTAAAACAAATAATAATAATAATAATAATAATAATAATAATAATAATAATAATAATAATAATAATCCCCACACGCAACTACAAGAAACACATCCTACACAACGCAAACACACATGACGACAGATGCAGGAAATGCCACACTACGCATGAAACAATCGATCACATAATATCAGGCTGCCCCCTTGTCTCCCAAACAGATTACCTCCACCGACACAATCAGGTAGCGTCGATTGTTCATCAACAGTTAGCACACAAACACTCATTTATTAAGAACACGGTCCCGTACTACAAGTACATATTACAAAGCATATTAGGGTCATCCTCACATAAGCTGTACTGGGATCGCCCTATTCACACAGACAAAACCATACATCACAACAGACCTGACATCACACTTGTTGATAAGGTCAACAAACAGACCTATCTCATTGATATTGTAGTGCCTATCAGCAAGAACATGCAGAAAACTCACGCAGACATGATCAGTAAATACACCGATCTAGCACATGAGCTCCAGAAGCAGTGGAGGCAGGACGTGTTGTACCCATCGTCTTGTCCGCCACTGGTCTAGTACCTCACACATTGCACCACAGTCTCAGCACTCTAGGACTTCACAAAAACGCTTATGCACAACTGCAGAAGCCTGTGGTACTCAACACAACAAGCATAGTTAGGAAATTTATGGACACAACCACACATCCCTAATCATTCTTGCACACGTCTTTACACTTGGCAATATGTGCTTTGGTCCTTGACCTGCCATATTGTTTTTGCTGGGGATCCCCAAGGTTTGAAAGTTACAAACATAATAATAATAATTATAATAACTGCATGAATTACAACTGCAAGCTTTGATATAATGGAAATTATGTCACCAAAAAATAAAGAATACCTGTACTATAGGTGTTGATAGATTAATTTATAATTATTAACTGTAGATTAATTAACTTTGTTAATTATCTAATACAAAAGAAACTTAACAAAAGTTAAAAGTTAAAAATTAGAGTAACATTCTCAGCAATTACGTCAGCGATTTTTAAGCTTTTTAATACTTTTTAGTGTTTCAGAATTATATTTTTCCCAATTAATTTGACTGAATAATTTATATTTTATATAGTTTTCCAATCTTAGACCAAAATTATTATTCAATTTATTGATTTGAAAGATTTTTAACCAATTGTATCTAGTAGGGAAAACATCTGTAATTCATAAGTATGCACAGTCAGCTTATTTGAATTTCTCTAAGTGATGTGTTTGTAATTGTAAATATTGACATTAGAAATGTTATTCATAATTATTTTATAAATAATTTTTTTCTTTAATAGTAAGTAAATAAAAAATTTTCCTAATCTGATTTGTTTTTCCAAAATTTTTCTTTTTGCAACCCTCAACCCTATTGTGAAATATATTCTCCGTTTGAAGAAGCGTGGCTAAGTCTCTTCTCCTGATGGGCGAACAATATTATATTATTAAAGCACTAGCCCAGGGTTTCTCAACCTTTTTTTACCCATGAATCCCTTTTCCCTTCTTTTTTTTTGGTGGACCCCCAAAATGGCGGTCGGTGCAGTTGTACCGGAAATCATCCCTTCTACTGAAGGTCAACGACAAAGGTCAGACCCCCGCTAAGGAAGGTAGAACCTAAAAATAAACATCAAAGGTCGCTGCCTGCTCCCTGAGAAAAGATGAGATTTTCATTTTTGTTTGTTCTTGCCACTGACCGATGGTTGAGTAGATAGGTCAAAAATAAATATAAAATAAATAAAGTTAGAAAGAATCATTTGTATTCTCTATTTATTTCAATATGGTGTAAATTACAGTAAAAATTTGATATTGAGTAATTAAAACCGTTCTGAAGTGGAATTGCTCCATCGACCACCAAAATATCACTATGGACCCCCAATTTGTTATTTTTTTGCCTGTGGACCCGAAGAATATTACATGGATCCCCAGGGTGCATGTGGACCCCGGTTGAGAACCCCGGTACAAGCCTCTTGAGGGACAGAAACATCAGTTCCCTGTCGCCTTTCTAGGCAGGGGACTGACGCCAGGGGGCTGATGAACTCAATGAAAAATAAATATAACTTTCAAACGATTACATATATGTGCTTTATTGCTTGCCACATTAGAACATTTCACGATAATCTTTTAGGCATAAAATATTAAAAAAAATTAGTTATAAATAATCGTGAAATTACTTGCCAGTGGACTGACATTTTGACTGGCTCAGACAGTCGTTAATGCCAAAACCACGCCGCTCTCACTGATTCCAAAAGGGCTACTCTGTAGCAAGCAGTTGCTGTAGTTAATTTCACGTGTAATGTTTAAAAGCAGATTGGTCTCAACTTTGAAGTGCTATTAAATACTCCGATTTTTCGAATTTCAATAACGACAGACTGACGAGCGAAACTGAGTACGCGGATTTAAGTAAAGATTTAGGAATGTTTTTTACTTATTTTCACTAATCATTTCATTTAGTAATATTTTAAAAGTATCTTAAACTTATTTAAAGATAATAAAGTGTTATTTTTAGATAATTTCGAAAATATAAACTTCCATGTCCTGATTTTTGTAGTGGCCACACACCAGTGGACTGACGATTTACGTAGAAAGTGGAGATTTTGACAATACAGTAAAAACCCGTTATTACGCTCCCGCTTATAGCACTATCCCGTTCTTTACGCTCCTTTTGTACGGTCCCTAGAATTTTCTATATATCTCTGTATACTTTTACCCTCTTATAACGCTTCAAATCCCGCTTGTAGCGCTTTTTTTATATCGGAAATTTTGTATCGAAAAGAAATGTAACACTGTAAAGATTCTTTTTTTTTTCCCTGATAGGAGGGAATCTTTGAACTCTGTGAAGTGCGGGTCTGTGATACAGTAGTGCAAAATGTTGAAGCGGAAATCCCTTTCTATAAGTGAAAAATTGCAAATTTTCCGTAAGTACGATGAGAATTCTACAGAAGTCAGAAGAATTTCGCAGAATCTCTAGGAATTCCATCGTCCAGTCTGCGAACAATATTGAAAAACAGGGATGCAATTATCGATGCAGCGAAGGGTTGTTGCAAACGTAAAAAAGTAAAGAATGCACTAAATGTGCTCCGAAAATATATTAGTATTGCTCCTAGTGGTGTATCAATTGACGTTAATAATTACCTGAACCGCATTGAAAATGTCATAATTCATAACAGTAGCACACACACGGCAAACCACAATCAAAGATTTTTATTTCAATAGGAAATAAGCTCATATTTGCACTATATCTATTGCAGAATCAAGTATGACACCTGTAAAATGGTGTCCAAATCTTTCCCCATCAATTAAATCATTTCCCGTCTATAGCGCTTATCCCGCTTATTACGCTTGTAGGTCATGGTCCCTTGACGAGCGTAAAAACGGGGTTTTACTGTATTATTTTATAAGAAACTATGTTTTACTTATATAATCAAAAAGAAAGAACAGTTTTCTTTTTAATTTAATGATGAATAACTTACAATGTCAGTTTTTAGATTAGTTATGGCTAGCGAGCATCAAGTTACCCAATTTTTGTAGAACCGTTCATATGTCTTTGGGTGCTGTTTGCCCATTTGGTGCAAATAACTTCACTCCAAACTTTATTTCTCAAATATCCTCAATAAATAAACTATTTACTTTTATTCTATAGACATTCTATCTATTTTAACGATTTAAAGCAATAGTTTATCGAAATATATAAATAAATAATTTTTAGATGTGATCTTGCTTTATTAGCCAACGCTTCATCTAGTGGCCATTTAGTAAAATGGAAGTTTATGGATAAGCCATCGATTTTTTGTGTATAGGTTAAATAAAACTACTACAAGTTCTTCTTTTTGTTTTGTTTTTAGCTCTTGTAAAGAAAATTCAGAAAATCGACTGAAAATTCAGTAAAGTTTCTTTGCTTAAAATGAATCATACAGGGCATTTGAATTAAATTTCATGTACTGTTTAATCCTCCGCTGGTCGCAACATGATCCATTATTGTTAAACCGGAGACGGTACTGCCAATCACCGTCTTTGTAAGGATACCTCTACTTCCAATGTTGACTGAATTGAGCAGTTTTGTAATCCTAATTGGTCGTAGAATGGAGAAAATATCCCCCGGCAGAAGGCGGCAGCCAGTGAACATATCTGCTGCCTACCAAGTCAGCTCTCCCCCACATGTCGACTACACAGGAAGTGAGCGGTGCTGTACCTTCAAGAACACAGTTAGCCAGATGAGGGTTACTTTTGCTGCCTAGACCAATCACCGTTTTCATAAGGAAACATCTACTTCTAAATTCGCCCAGGGAAAAATGATGGTACATACTGTTATCTCATGTTCGCAGTTAGCCAGATGAGGGTTAGTTTTTCTGGCTAGACTGCTGAATGTGGTACCCTCAGTGGCCGGTGGCAGTGGTGACTTTGTACTTACTCTTATCTCAAGATCGTTGTTGGCCAGATGAGAGTTAGTTTTTCTAGTAAATGTCGTGCAAAAACCATTTTGAAATAAGCATTCTACTTTTTACTAGTTAATTGCTCGTTTCACATTATCCGCCGTCTTCAAAATAGTGCCACGTCCACCGGCTATTGTGCGTACCATATTGTGCAGTCTTACCGTTTTCTAGTAAAATATCATGCAAAACCATTTTCAAATAAGCTTACCTGTAAATCTCATTCTAATTGTCACTAGTTAATTGAAAAACTTTAACATTCATATCTTTAAAGTAGTGCCAAGGCAGTTTTCTTGTCAAAACTTGGAAAGTTGTCCAAAACAGCCTGGTACTGAAATCTCCGGTTTCACCGCTTCCTTTTTTCAGACGACAAAAGATTTACAGTAGAGCCCCGATTATCCGTGAGTGCCGCGAAAAATTTTTTTAATTATGAACCTCAAAAAAACCAATTTTAATCCAAGCCAGCAACAGGAAAAGTACAATAGACCCTACAGTGCGAAGGTCGAAAATTACTGACAGGTTTATTGTGCATCGTAATCCTATAGCCCTTCTCAGAATTTGTGGATGAGTGGCAGGCTCTTGCTCTGCAAAAAGGTTTCTGCTGTACAGTACATATTTTAAAAGTTTGCATATTATGTTTTTTGTATAATAAAACGTAGTTTTTATGCTGAAATATTTTTCTTCGTGTTTACATCTCATTTTTTTGAGTTATCCGCGATTTTTACTATCTGCAGTACCCTTGCCATCCAATTCTGCGGATAATTGGGGCTCTACTGTAGTTATAAATTTGTGATCTTGCCGCCTGTGCGTATTAACACTTTCTGTCTAATGTTCTGTGAGATATATTGCAACCATTGATGCAATAATTTCAAAAGTTTTTTTTTATTTAATCATTAAAATTGATAATAACTTTGTTAAGTAATTGAATCATTTCAATTATTATATCAAATAATTCGTTTTACATTAATTTTATCTATCAGATAGATTGGTACCATAAACGTAAACATATATTCTAATTTATTTTATTTTTTCCGTTCACGATGTAATATTCACTGAATATTTTCTTATTTATTATATTTGTTCAAAATAATTCTATGATAGT
>JAFIDM010084018.1:0-11654 GCA_023159025.1 Thereuonema tuberculata | reverse complement strand
CTAAAACTGAATCTAAAATTGAAATTAAAAATTTTTTTAAAAATAAAAATAAAAATTAAAATAAAATAAAAAGAGCAAAATCCTAAATATTGAGTTAAAGTACAAAAGAAGTAAATAATATAAAAGAAGTAAATATATCTAACCATCTTATAAAACATAGTATAATATAGCTAACCGAAAAACAACAAGTGTAATTCATTTTTTTTTAATTCTTGACTAGTACAAATTACAATAATTGGATGAGTACATAAAGTACTTTAATAGCTCATAATTAAATTGTTCTATTCTTCAATTTGATTAAAAGTTCTTAATTCAATAATATTAATATCTATGCTGAGCATTGCTTAAGTTGCTTAAGGAGTCTTATCGTTGAAGGATCACTAACACACTGATTAAGGAAGTTCACACAAAGTAAATCACATGACGTTCCGTCACTGCTTAATAAATTAATAAATTCACTCACTAAAATACGTTTGCTAATTTCGCACACTTTCAAAATTAGCACACTAAATCTTCTACTTGAAGATCAATCAAAAAATAAACTTATAGATTTAATCACTATCGCAGTAACACACTAGGTTCTTCTGTAATTCAAAAGCACTAACTATTTTGCACTATCTCGCCGATGTCTATTATCTTCACTGAAAATGTCTGTTATCTTCACTTTAAGATAAAGTTGTAATATCAGCTTCTTCAAAATTATTCACTTGCCACTGTCGATGATATTTACCCGATAAATGTTCGTTGTTATTTCGTAGATTATCCACTTGCAACTTTTAGTAATGTATCCACAGTTCTTGAAATGATTTGACTATGTTGACTTCTTATGACAGTTATCTCACACACTTTCGCTTGTTAACTTTCCGACTTCTCTTAATTTTCCCGCTTGCTTGCTTCAATAAACACTCGAATGAATAACCTGCAATGTGGTCTTCTTTTGAATCAATCGTAGGCTTTCTATCTTCAGCTTTGTGCACTCTTCGTTTGAACCATAACACAGCGAATTGGATTAGGCCTAACGGAATTTCTGCACAACGAAAGTATCGCTCAAAACTAACTAACCATATATAAATTGCTGCCAACTTGTCTTATATATGTTCAGCAAATCCAATATATTCCAAGGTTGATGAAATAGATTGCTTAAACGTTAAAAATAACTTATTTTAACAGACTTTAACAAGACCACTATAGAGAACCGTTATACATGTGCTTAAACCAGCTCCTAGGAGATAGGACCCGATTGGTCACGGGATTTTTCAGTGCCTCGGCCTGTCATTTCTCGTTGGCCTCGGTAAAGATTGAAGTGACGTCAGAGAACCGCATAATGTATTATTCTGCAGCGAAGAATATAGTTCCGGCGTTCTTTTTTATGTTCTTGTTATTTCATTCTGAATTTAGAAGATTATTGTCGGTTTGAAAACATTCAATATTTTAAGAGACAGAAAATGTAACTATACAAATTATTATATTTGTTTATTTTCGATCACACAGCAAGGGAACATGCGATTGATTAAATGTTGTTTGAGGGTCTCATTTCAACATGGCAGCCTCCAGTGCATGGCACTCGTCTCCTTATAAATATTTCAAAAGTAAAGGTCAATCAATACACAGCATTGCGAAACAAATAATTTTAAATGTTTATTCAATGTTAAGTGAATTGGAGCAGTACATGAATGTTAATGAAAAAACAACGCTTTTGACAGGAATATTGGTGGTCTTTTTATCCGATTAAGAAATCTCTTTTTGAAGAATTTCAAAAGGAGGGAATTTTACTCACACCAGGCAAGAAAAGGCCTCGCAAAGCAAATACATCTTATTCTGATAAAATTTATGATTCACTTCTATGCACTGCAATCAGAGATAAGATGCATAAAATATTTTTTCAAAATGAAATATCAATCGTAGGAAATGTACTGAAGAAACTGCTGACGATCCGGAGTTGCAAAGTATTTCCTGCATTACCCCATAATACAGAAGGTTAAAATTGTTTGATTTTCGTATTAGTTTCGGCTAAAATTCAGTGTGACAGTGAAGATATAATCCCTTGGCTCCATATTTCGTAGTGTTTATTTGAAGAGACATTTTGAAAGTGGAAGTAGAAATTTGGAAGAGTTTTGTAGGACATACCATCAAATTAGAAGATGAATTTTGCAATCTGAACTGCTTGATAGACAGTGAAGAACAACCAATTGTCATTAATCTAAACTCTGATTCTTATGATGGTATGAGCAAGATCTTGTTCTTGATCTTCTTCTTGATCTTCTTCTTTCTTCTTCTTCTTCTTCTTCTTACGGACGTCCAGAGTTGTTGACTCCGATAGTCCGTTGTCCATAGTATGTCATTGCTGCTAGAATCCAAAAACGTTTATTTCTTTGGACGTCTTATAATTTAAAAGGGCTTTCTAATGCTGAAAGAAGGGTCTGCCTTGAAAAGCATGGTGTGGTACACTTCAGAAGGATGTGTTCTAACAAGGTTTCTTCTTCCATTCTGCAACATAGACAGAGGGGAGACTCACTTAGATTGAATCGATAGAGATAGACTTGGGTTACTATATGTCCTATTCTTGCTCTTGCTGCAAATGTGGCAGTGGATCAAGTGATATCTCGATATATTTCCAGATCATTTGGTTCTTATTGTATAGAATATAAATTCCTTCCTTTTGTTTCTCTTGTCGAACAATGAATCCATTTTTCTTTTATAACAGTTCTGGCAGTGCTTGTACATTTCTTAAGAGAATAATGTGGGAGAAAGGTGGGACTCATATTTGCTGCTTGTTTGGTTATTCTATCTGCTACTTCATTACCATCAATTCCACAATGGGAGGGGGCCCACTGGAACTGTATTTGTTTCCCTTTATTAATAAGATCATTGAGCAGAGTTAGACTACTATTTCTTTAATTCTGAACCAGTAATGGTCTGGTTCTTGCTTTTCTATAATATATAAGGCACTTTTCGAATCTGATTATATAGAATTTGCCTTCCTGAAGATGTAAACAGTTACTAAAGCAGCATTTATTGCCAATAACTGCATCTGTACTAGAAGTTGCATTAGCACGGACATAGTACTCTTCATTGGTAAAGTGATTATAATATCTTGCTCCTGACTTACTATGTTCAAGGTCAACTGATTCATCTGTATAAATTTTTACAGACTGAGAGTACTTATTGTATATTAGTTCCAGAGACTGTTGACGGAGTTCTACTTCAAGGTTTGTTCTTATTATATTGGAAGGACAATGTACTTGTATTTCAATATCAACTTTCTTCCATGGAGGTATTCCGCAAATTGGTATCTCCTCTGGATTATTAGAAGGCATAATAACAGAGAGCAATCGAACCTTTTTTATATATGATTGAGGTATTGTTGTTTCTATTAATGTATGTAATGGATGAATTTTAGGGAGTGATAAAATTTTTAGATATTTCTCCCATGCCTTTTTTCTCAAGGAGTAGGTCAATGAGTTCTACTGCTAATTCAATTTCCATAGCTGAAATAGAAGTAGTTTTTCGGCAACCTAAACAGATTCTTAAGACTGCTGATTGGATTAATTGTAATTTATTAATATGAGTTTTTGCAGCGGCTCCCCAAACCTCATTGCAATAAGTTAATTTAGTTCTTACAAAAGCTAAGTAAAATGTTCTCAAGGTTATCAGCTCCCCATTGTCTACTAGCGAACACTGATTAAAAAGCTAAAACAAATCAAAAACGAATACAAAACTTAACAAATACAATGAAAAAAAATAAACAAACAGAATTGAAATAAAAATTAAAGAAAAAAAGTACATAAAAAGACAATAAAATTAAATAAAAAAAAAACTGAATAAAAATATGTAGTTAATAGTAAAGTGAACAATATGAACTTCGTGAGATCTTTGATGTATTGTTATGACTAGAAACAATTGCAACGCTTGCATTGTTTGGAGGATGCTACGAAGCGCTTGTTGAAGGCGAATTGTTAAGGAGAACGATGTTACTAAGCAACATGGAAGTTGTGTGAGAAAAGGGTTGTTAAAAGGAAGATATGACAATATAAAATAAACAACACATCAATGCACATGATTGCGGAAGTGGAAAATATATGCTACTTCTATGGATAATAAGTATCCTCGCTTACATATAGAATTGTACAGTTATATTTTAAATAGAATTGATTCAAAATAAACTAAATAGAAATTTTACTTGAACGTAACTAATCTGTATTTTTCAATGTTCTTATTCCCTTGAAAAGTAGAAATTCGAATGATGCAGCAGTAGGAAGAACCTATGAATCCTGACAACGTTCTAAGTGAAGTAAAGAGCAGGATCATAAAACTAGATATTATGGAATCTACTGCGGAACAGGGGAAGTTAAACCATTAACCCTAACGAGGAAGTACGGATGTTCGTTTTTAAGAACACAATGTAAGTGACTATTTTATTATCTTAAAACGCAGAACACAGCGATTTTGTAACACACAGCGATTAAATCCTTCAAGTTACAAGAACTAAGGGTTAACGAACTTTTATATATTCAAGAGATTATATTGCCGAGAGGAAAACAAGTAAAGAATTATATTGCAAGTCAAATAAAAGCGTGGTTACAGATTTGATTATCTAATGATTTCCGAATTAACTTTAATTAAGGAAGTATTAAGAAGTTAATTGTGAAGATAAAGAACTTAGTATGATATATAGATTATGATATATAGATCTTATTGATACTGTGATTAAGCATTACGAACATAAGTAGTGATAATAACCAATTTTTCACCTAAGGTGATAAAACTAGTTGACTATGTTTATAGTTATTAATAATCTCTTACAAGTTGAAAAAGGATATTTATTTCATATAAGGTGAAAAAGCCTTTACACGAGATTAACGTTTAGAACTATAGAACTTTAAGAGACTTCAAGTAGAGTAAACCTGAACTTTAATGAAGTTTAAAGATTATAATTGAAAATATAGAAGATTTCTATATATTTTAGATACTATGCAAACCTGTAATAGTTAATTTACATTTTTTATGTGATATAAACTTTTGTTGTTGAGTAATTCAAGATTATTTTGTTGGATCTAGCTGATTTAATAGAACACTACATATAGGTTTACTTTTATTCACTAGACGTTAAACTATATCATTAAATGCTTCAAACTCTGCCTAAACCAATATATACTCTTCCAAAATAAAAATAAAAAACTTTTTTTTTGCTAATTTGGGGAATCGATCCAACATCTTGTGTCTTACAAGCTAATGCTTTGTCCATTAGTCCAGCATGAAGTATGTATTACTCCGCGTTACGTCACTTCAATATTTTCAAGAAACGAAGTTTCACGAAATAAAAAAAAGAAGCAGCTTTCTGTGATAGCATCTTCATTACATTTTCAAATCGCCCAGAGCTGTTGTCTATTATACTTGCCATTACCAATGTATTTTTGTCAAATAAGGAAATTATCATAGCATTTAATCATTCTGGAAGTTCAAGTCATAATCAGTTACTCAAAATATGAATAAAAAAAATAAATTAATAATGAAATCGAAACTTAAATTATTGTATTGTACAATAATAGCATGTCAATTCAAAATAAGGAATTACAATAATAAACAACATAGACTTATTTTTATATTCATAGATGAATAATTTACACAGTGCAGTTTTTTTCAATAATAGAGGTCCTGAAATACCCGGAATCGATTATTAATAGCATTAACTGTAACGCCCCACTAACAAACTTGTATTAAGTTAATTACGCTTAGTATATCTTTGTTAATATATGGTGATTACAGTTCGTTAATTAGTGCATCAATTTGAACACTTCAAATTCTTCAATAGTTAATACAGTGTTACCTCCTGTTGTGAATTTTGTAAATTATAAATAAGTTTTTTTTTCTTCCCTCAATTTATTTATTTTTTCATGTATTTTTTCATATTGAAGAGGATAAATTTCAAATGCACAAGATCTGACCTGTGTGTATTCACATCGAGAAAAAGGAACTCGATAATTGTCATTTATGTCCACGTAGATGATATTCTCATCTTTGGTGATGATTTATCCCGAATAACTGAAGTTAAAAGTCATTTGAATGAAAAGTTCGGGATAATTGATTTTGGCAATATCAATAATTATCTAGGGATGTCAATAGACTATGATCGTGAAAACTCAGGTTTCAATATCCCAGAAATCCTTCATTGCCAAGTTACTCATTGACTACAACCTACAAGACTGTAGATCTGTCGTTACACCGATTGATAGTGTAAAATCACAAGTGATTGATCCAGAAGAGTCACGGAATCTCAATGAAAAGGAACATTCCCTTTTTAGAAGCTTAGTTGGCAGTCTCTCATACTTAAGCAACTCCTCGAGGCCCGACATTACCCTTAGTGTACACGTGTTATCACGTAAGGTGGAAAAACCATCAATGTATGATTTGAAGTCGGCCAAGAGAGTCCTGAGGTACTTGTCAGGGACAAGTAATTGGAAATTAAATTATGCTCGAAACAACGAAAAATTAGTCGCTTACTCAGACTCCACATGGAACGATTCTACTGAAGACAGTAAATCAACCACCGGTTATGTCTTAAAAATGTGCAACGGTGCCGTGGTATGGAAGACCCTGAGACAGAGTCTGATCTCTCAATCTTCACAACAATCTGAGTACGTAGCGATGGTAGATACGGCAAATAAAGTGAAAGCCATCAGTGAATTCCTGAAAGAGATTGACGCCACAAGTTTAGCCGAATACCCGATCAAATTGTTTTGCGACAACGTAGCTGCGATCCGTCTAGCAAATTCGGAAGATAACACAAAGAAGAGCAGACACATTAACTTAAGATATCATGTAATCAAGGAGTATGTAGAACGGGGCAAGATCGAAGTGATCTATGTGCAAAGCAATAGGACATTGCAGTCTCGAGCGTTAAATTACATGATGCTATGTTGGAATTTGGTATGTCTGAATAGAATCTGAAAAACCCAATATTTACTTAATGTATTGTGAAAGGGGGTCTAAATTTTTAATCCACTATTTACTTTTAATATCTATGGTTATACTGTTTAAAAAAAAAAAAAATAGAAAAGGGAGGAAGTATTGTTGTGAATTTTGTAAATTACAAATAAGTTTTTTTTTCTTCCCTCAATTTATTTTTTTTTTTTCATGTGTAAAATAGTAAAGATCATAGATGTGAAATTATTGTAAGGTTTTTATTCAATAGCGTTTTAGTTTGGACTTTGTGGAAATCGGCTAACAGATGTCGCATTATACATCTCCCATGGCGTCGGTTGCTTGCAACGATTAGTGCAGTCGTTTTGGAGCTTTCCAAGTAGAAGCATCACAAAATAATGGGTCCTGTCAGCAATCCCTCGGAGAGGTGGTAAATTCGAATGGAAGCAAACATTCGATTTACACCATTTTGTTTTGGAGCGATAATCAATTGCCTAGCGTTTAGAAGAATGCCGATAATCGTTTGAAAGCCGTGGAGAATTTCAACCAACAAGTTTTTCCTTCAGAGAAGCGATAAGTTACGAGATGGTTGATAAGGAAAATTGGGCACACGAATTCCGATCAAACCCAGATGCATAGCAGATTTCATAGCAAGGATTTGAAGTCTGTGTTTCCCGGTCCATAAGACAAATTCAGAGAATTTGTGTTTGCGGGGAAATCCTATGAAGATAGCATTTACCCTAGGATACGATGGATAGGCCTAAGCGAATGGAACGCCGTCTTCCAAGTTACCGATGAGGAGTAATCTTCGCAAGAGTTTCAACGTAATTTGAAGATAAGGTAGGAACTATCCTTTGTGTTTTTGTCAAGGCATTTTCCCGAGAAGACTTCGAAAGAAAGAAGTAATTTATTCCGTTGAAGAGAAGAATTCGAGAAGTCTGTCTACGAACTCATAGTACTAAATTCTCGTGTTCGAGATAGAACCAATATATTTAGATGTAGTTTAAAACTCATTTGATGTATCTAGATTATTGATTCAGAAATTTCTATTAAGAGTTTAGAAAGTTAATATTGTTTCGAGAATTTAAGAGAATAGGAATTATTCAATTTTAGTTTGATAAATTTTAGTAACCAGGGGTTACGTAATTTAAGTGTTATTCCAAGTATGTGATTAATGCAAGTTAGGTTAATCATTTGGTGATACAGGTTTAAATTGTTCACAAATGGAAATATGAGTCATTAATATATCTTGAATAAGAATAAGATATTAAGTGTTATTGTAAAGTTTTCATTTCCATGATATTCGAGATGATTTCAGTTAGAATTTATGATGTTGTACTTAATTTATGATTACTGAATTGAAAGACTATTTTCAGTAGTTCTAATAATTCCAATGCTTGAGCTGTAAAATAAATGTTTTATTTATTGAACATATTTTAACTGAATTGCGTAAATAAATGCATTACATTTAAGATTCTAGCTAACTGTTACCTGTATTAAATATTGCTTGATGAATATAAAGTTTTTCCATATTCTAGTATTTGAGTGTCATTTGGTAAATTCTAATAATACTCTGCCAAATCATTTAAATTTCTCTTTACTGTTGTGATGGGTACTTTTCAGATTCTTACTGACATTATAGATTAGAACAACAGTAACAGATTTTTAGGTTTTGCCAGCCCTGCAACACATTCCACTGCGCAGGAGCAACAGTTTTTGTTAGTAACGAACATTCGTGACACTCAAAAATGGCGTCCGAAACTAGGATGATTTTAAACAACGAGAACTACCTCAGCTGGAAATCTTTTATCAAATACCTGTTAATGAATAATGGATTATGGTCCGCGACGGAGATGTCGGACACCCAGGTAGAACAGATCGATGACGCAAAAGAGAAGAGAAAGATCTTAGAAAAGCGTGAACGAGCATACGGCATGATACTCCTGCATATCAGCGAGGTGTCCAAGTCTATGATTGTTGAGGGTTCTAACCCAAGTTTACTCTTAAAAGAACTCGAAGAACGTTTCAACAACGTAGACGATATGAAAATCATGCGATTGAAAAGAAAGATTTTCCATACTACGGATTTCAGCGACGTAAATTCTATAATAGAGAAAATAGCTGAGCTTAGACTGACCGTCAATCAACTAAGACTCATTGGTGGTGACTTTTCGCAAAAAGACCTAAGTTGTATCCTTCTGACGGGAATGCCGAGGTCGATGGACGCGTGCGTCCAAGGGATTCTTTCTCAGAAGATATTGAACGACTTCAACAGTGTATGCGAAGAAGTCATACAAGAAGTAGGACGATTATCTGACGCTGAGAAGCTGAGAGTTCATAAAGTTGATGAAGAGGTAAAATGCCTATCTACGGAGAAATGCTCCCGTGACGTCTCACATCCAGAGAAGACGCCGAAACTTAGAGAATTCAAGTGTTACAATTATGGACGACCAGGTCATTATGCACGTAATTGCAGAGTCAAGAAATCCCCTTCAAATGATGGTCGATATCCAAAGCATCCGAAGCCTCCAAGATCTCCAATACCTTCCAGACGTCCTAATTCCGGTGCTGTAGCGAATGTTACCGTAGAGTACAAGTCCAATCATGGCCGTGATCAAAATGTGTCTAGGTGGATTTTAGACAGCGGTTCAACACACCATGTGTGTCATGACATGGAACTCTTCATCGAATACAAGGTGTTCGACGAAGCTATGATGGTGTATGGCATTCAGAACAAGCCGGTCTTCGCCCTTGGATCAGGTGTTGTACAGTTCAGAACCAAAGTTAATAAAGTGGATTACATAGACTGGACGGTTAGGAACGTTTTATTTGTTCCATCCATGAACAAGAATTTGATCTCTTCAAGAAGATTAGATGATGGCAAGTACACGCAAGTCATAAGAGGAGGACAGTACATCGTAAAAGACAACGAGAACTATGTAGTGATGCGTGCGTGTTTAGAAAACGATCTATATATCCTGAGAGGTAAGACCATGCGGAAGAAAGACAAGGCCGTAAATATCAACGTTACCAGCACTAGTTATCATAAGATGTGGCACGATCGTCTTGGGCACATTTCTGATGGAAGACTGAAAACGATCGTCGATAAAGGTTTGCTAAACGGTATGGATAGTGTCATTTAAGGACAAGATAAAATGTGAGAGTTGTATTCAAGGGAAGCTCACAAATATCCCGCATCGGGCATTGAACAAGATCGCCAGCTCCGACATTCTTGATCAGGTTCATTCCGATCTTTTCGGACCAGTTGAAGTCCAAAATGCGAGAAATGCGAAGTACGTACTCACCATCATCGATGACTACAGCCGTAGAAGTTTTGTGTATCTTATTAAGAGCAAGACGAGACTAATGAAATCATTAAAAGCTTCATCACATTCGCCGAGACACAAACAGGAAGAAAGCTTAAGGCGTTTAAATCGGACCCGGGGAAAGAATTCCACAATCAAGAGTTAGAAGCCTATTTCAGAAGCAAGGGAATTGTCCATCACTATTCGTCCAGCTACAGCCCACAAATGAACGGTGTGGCCGAAAGGCTTAATCGCACGTTGCAAGAAATGGCTAGAACGATGCTTATCGATTCAAATCTTATCGATTGCCGACAAGTTTTTGGCCTCATGCGATTGAAACCGCCAATTACATTGTTAACAGAACACCCCATAGAAGCATCGACAACGTGATACCCCTGTCCAGATGGTTTCAAAACTACCATAAGGCGTCCGTCAGGCACATGCGGAAGTTTGGCTCTACCGTTTTCGTAAAGAAACCCAATTTTCAGGTTAAAAACAAGTTTCTTACGAAGTGTTGGAAGGGTATTCTAATTGGATATTCACATAAGGTTCGCGGATACAAAATTCTTGACCCCGAAAAGAATAAAATCTACGAAACCAGAAATGCCTATGTGGACGAAAGCAAGTTGGGAGCAGACCTGCTTAATGTCAGAAAAACTTGTGCAGATGACTACACGTCACTATTTGATGAGATACATGAAGACGATGAAGATAACTCGTCAATTGAAGATGACCAAGAAGCAAGGAGTAACCGTGATGAAGATCCGGATGTTTCATCTGACAGTGTCCAGTCGCAAGAAAATGATGATGACGACGTGCCCACTATGACGCTCAGGTCGGGAAAGGTGAAGAAGTTGTATGCAGTCTCTGTTTGTGAAGTACCTAAATCTTACTCTGAGGCCATTAACGGAGGAGAATCGTCCGAGTGGAAAAAGGTTATCAACCAAGAACTTAAGAACATTCTCGAACATGAAACTTGGGAAGAGGCACTCATTTCACAGCATAAAGTCCCGTTGAACACACAATGGATATTTCGGAATAAGCTGGACGATCAAGGTATTATATTGAAAAGAAAGGCCAGACTGGTTGTGTGTGGCTACACACAGAGAGAAGGTGTGGACTATAACAAAACATACTCACCGACCCCTATATTAGAACATCTCAGAGTCTTGCTAGCTTTAGGTGCTGATAAGAAATGGTTCGTTCATCAATGCGACGTTGTAGGTGCCTACCTTAATGCAGAGTTAGAGGAAAACATATATATTAAGTTCCCGGATAGAGTATCGAAGAAGGACGAACACGCTACAGGATTGAGACTCAAGAAAGCGTTGTACGGACTGAAACAGGCCGGTTTGTCCTGGTACAGAACACTCAAATTAGAATTGAAGAGGATAAATTTCAAATGCACAAGATCTGACCTGTGTGTAT
>JAFIDM010084017.1:0-11656 GCA_023159025.1 Thereuonema tuberculata | reverse complement strand
AAATATTGCGCCGTGTTGATGTAATGATTTAGAAGAAATTAAAAGTAAGTTTTTTAATATTTACGGTATTTGTAAGGAGATTTAATTTACTTTTTTTTTTCTTAAAAAATATTTTCTGATCATATTTTATCAAAGAATTTTAAAATTTCTATGAAACTGATATATTGCACCAATTCAACTGATCTATCCCAACATACAGTTGAGTACAGACAATCAAAACAACAATAAAGAAATCAACTTCCTAGATGTCACTATCTGTAACCGTAATAAAGAAATTATAACCAAACCATACAGAAAACCAATACCATGGTTGTGCATTTTTAATCCGCTACTCCAATTCATATGAAACAATCTAAATTCCATAAAACTGTTCAAACTTTTCAACTGAGTGCCACTAAAACAATATTTAACCAACAACTGAATGACACTGCGGAAGAGTTTGTCAACAATGGCTACCAATCTATTTCATCAATAAAAATATTGATTGATTTAGTTTTCAAAGATTATATAATCCCACTTCAAATTCAAACTTTGCCAATTATTTCTATATTATATCCATATTATACAATCATCCCATATTATACAAACAATTACATTATATTTTCAAAGATACCAAACTACATTTAGCTTTTAGTTTGCCAACCAATTACGTTTTAATCCAAAACCTTATTATAAAAAATCCACCGAGACAGCCCATCAAAAAAGCGGTGCTTGATCTCTCAAAACTGCTTCTACATAAGTAATATAGGAGAAACACTTTGTTACGTGTTGGTTTTTAGGCGCACGCCATCGAATGGTTTCCCAAAGCAAACCACGACATATGAATGGTAAATATTGTTAACATAAATAAGACATATGATGGTAATAACGCCATTACTTCATTTTATGTTAGTTTTCTTTTCTTTATTTAATACAATGTATATTCATTGCTGTCAACTTACAGTTGTCTAATACACTCTGTATTAAGAAAGTTAAAAAAGTAAAAAAATACAGTTTATTCAAAATGAAATGTTCTGCACGTTATTTTTTTGTTTTTCCCTAAAATAATTTTTTACTTTTTACAAAAAAAAGAGCTTGACAGACATGAGCTCTCTTTGGACAAAAAAAAATACAAACTAAACATACAAATACATTCATAAATTTTCAAGTGGCATTACACATTTTATTCAGGATTACTGTCTTAGAAAAGTGTACATCCTTCTAAATACAATAAACACAGTCCAGCTTTTTTGTACACTTCAGTGGTTACACTTTTCGTGGAGTCAAGTTTTGCATTCCATATACTGTATTCAGTTTCTTGAAGACCGTTTGTCGTAATAATAACGACTGCAGTCACAAAGTCGAGATCTTTTTCTTCCTTATTTGACATTGATCTTTTATTTCGTTGTACGGCATTTGATGTTGATGGAGCATCGTGATTGAAAAGCTTTTTATTTGGAATAGTTGCTTTGACGTATATATCAATAGCTTAACAAAACCCCAACAAGATTAACTTTGGTAATTACAAAAGACAATAGACAACACATTTCTGAACAAAAAATCTATCATTTAGGTCGCAACATGTGTTGCTGAATGGGTATGGGCATATCCCGTAGCCGAATGGGTATGGGCGACTGGCTACGGATTAGAGGTGACGGATTCGAATTTTTCAACGCTCCTTCTCCTCCAAGCGGCTCCTAGGGTCTACCCAGCCCTCTGTAGAATGGGTACTGGGTTTCTTTCTTGGAAGTGAAAGGCGGGCAAGGGTCGGGCCGATCCCCCGACCTCATCTTCGTCCCGTACGTTATGATCACTAGAGCTTACCCTCCAGTGGCCTCACTGGCCTGCCCAGGCTGCCTGTGACATCGCTCGGTCCTCTCGGCCTGATCGCGCCCTAAATTTAAGCTTTTATGTAGTAACATGTAAAGAGAACAAGGGTTTCTACACAGAGAAAGCAGTCACCCATTAAAGAAATGACGTTACCAACTTAAGTATGCGTGCAAGAATTTTAATGCTGATGTCTCTTTAATTTATCAAATACTATTAATCACGACTAATACCCTATCTTCAACGGAACTAAAATTCTTAAAATATGAAAAAAGTATGTTAAAAGAAAATGCATAGAAAGGTATCGGATACGGCTCTCTCATTCTTACAATAACCAGATATCTAATATAATTATGAAATATTATTTCGGGTCAATCACAATCCTTAAAAAAGAGAAAACAAGAAAATAAAATCCGATGTTAATTTACGACTTTTGTTTAAATTACTCTTTCACCTGATCAACACACGATTTTTGTATTTTCTTGCATTCCAACTTTGTTTTTCTCTAAAATAATTTTTTACTCTTTACATAAAAAAAGAGCTTGACAGACCAAAAAAAAAAGCTTTTGATCTTGTTGGTCAAAAAAATTTACAAACTAAACATACAAATATATTTACAAATTTTCAGTGGCATTACACATTTTGTTAAAGATTACTGTCTTAGAAAAGTGCACATCCTTCTAAACACAATGATCACAGTCCAGTTTTTTATACACTACAGTTGTAAGACTTTTCGTGGAACCAAGTTCTGTTTTCCAAACACTGTATTCAGTTTCTTGAAGACAGTTTGTTGTAATAATAACCGCAGCTGTCAGAAAATAGAGATCTTTTTCTTCCTTATTTTACATGGATCTTTTATTTTGTTGGATGGCATTTGATGTTGACGGAGCATCGTGATTTCTATTTAGAAAGCTTTCTATTTAGAACAGTTGCTTTGACGTTTAATGATTTTCTTTTTACTGATTTTTCTAACAATTCGTCACGTTAGTGAACGTCGTCGGTTGCAAATGGGATGGCGGTAATACCTACACTCGTCATGGCGTTATTTCCTGCAACCACCATCTTGAATTACCCCACAAATTTCTCCAAACGACGCGTAAATATTGAACATGTGTTTACGCAGAAAGATTATAAAAACATAGCTAAAAATAACAGTCAAAACGATTTCAATCAAAATTTTATAATTTAAAATATTTTATAAGTTGAAGTTCTAAATAACTAGAGAACTTCATTTTGAAAAATCTCAGAGCTGGAAATTCGAAAAACATCTTGAGCAGACATTTACAAAATTAAAAATTGCATATTTTATTTATTTTATTTAGTGTACATCCAAATGTTTATACTTCGGTAATCATATCTCGGTGAATGGTAAAGTTATGTTCCTCGAAAACATGCATTGAAACGTGATTTTCTATTAACTCCCTTGCTATAAATCTAGATATGTTCTTAGAATAGTGATGCTGATAATTTATATTTTCAAGTAAATGCTTACAGTAAGTAAAGAGAGACAAATATGTTTTTCTGTTTAAAACTTCGACAGTGATGCACGTAATGTGTGCAAACCGCAATATAGTTAGTGACAACATGAACTCTACTCTTATATAAGTGCGGACTTTCAATAACAAAAGTTTACTCACTATTCGTCACTGATAATGTTTTAATACTCTGAACTTCTTACTTACATCAGCATAAACTGAATCATGACTGGATTTCTTTCAGTGAAAGAAATATGTAAGAAATAGGTAAAAAATAGGTAAGAAATAGGTAAAAAATAGGTAAGAAATAGCTAAAAATTGATAAGAAATAGATAAGAAATAGGTAAGAAATAGGTAAGACATAGGTAAAAATTATAAATGCAATAAAAAATTCAAAGATTTTTCTCAATAAAATATTTCCATTTTATACTGATTAAAGAATATTTAATATTCTATTCTATTCTATTCTATTTAATATTTTATTCTCAATTGCAAATATTATCAATTTGTTACAGATTAAATTATAAATAAAAATAAAAGTAGAAAATAACAAAATATTGCACATTCCAAAAAAATGCAATTGCAAAATCGAGCCTGCATCAACAACAGAAGAACTGTAAAGGGCTTTAACAAATAAATTAATTCTGGGACTCCACAGAAAACGAGCAACTTTAATTTTATTTTTTATTTGAATTTTTTTAGAATTTTCGTTTAAGTGTTCGTGTCAATTTATAATCCTCACAACTTATTTAAAATATGTGTTTTTATACAAACTTGGCATTTTAAAGATAATTTCAACCATAAATTAAATAACATAAAAGAAATGATACACAAGCTTTATTTTTATTCAGTTCTAACAAAATCTAAAACTTGCGGAAAACAAAGAAGAAAAAAATACTGAACATTATTATTAAGACGCTGGATTACTTAAATAAAGTCAATAACTTAAATTTTTTTTAAAGAGAATTTGTATAAAAATACACAACGTCAATCAGTTTTTGATTAATTTGAAATATTATAAGCCTTTGATTGTATTGTGAAATTAGGAAAGTATCATTAACATGATTTAAAATAATTTAAAAAAAATATAAAATATAAAATGATATTTTGGTTTATAATAAAATAAAGAATGGTAGCGAATCCTGTAAGTGTTGATAGCATGAGCAAGTGAAGTTTTATTAAAATCTCATTTCGATTTCCTTCCAAACTAGAAATGGTTTTCAGTGTCCGCTTCATCAACTATGTTAGATTCAATGTCGTCCTCTTCCTCCTCACAGCCGGATTCAGTAACTTCCTCCTCTTCCTCATCAGAGCTAGATTCAGTAACTTCCTCCTCTTCCTCCTCAGAGCTGGATTCAGTAACTTCCTCCTCTTCCTCCTCAGAGCTGGATTCAGTAACTTCCTCCTCTTCTTCTTCAACACTGCTGGATTCGCTGTAACTGTCGTCTTCATCATCAACGACTAAGAAGGCCATACATAGGCCAATAGTGAATTTGAAGGGAATATTTTCACTTTTGATGACGTTTTTGTAGTAGCTGCTTAAATGAGTTGCATTCTCGTATTCTTTTACAGTTGGGTTCTTCATTCCTACAGTTAATGACTGTAAACCTATAAGGAAGAATATACAAAGTATAATTTCGTGTTCGAATGAAGTACGAACACACAAAACTAGAAGTTTCTGGAAATCTTTAGGATTACTTTCCGTAAAATATGGTCTTGAAAACCCTTTTTTTCTTTTAATTTTATTTATTTCTCGAAAGTCGTGAAAATGTCAAAAACGAAAGGAATATCCTGACTTTAATTCTACAACATCTTCTGAAAAACAACAATTGAAATTTTCCATTTTCTGGAAAAAAAATCATTAAAAATTAAATTCTTATTACTTACATAAGTTACTTAAATACTATAAATTTTAATCAAGTGGAGGTGCGCACAAATTAGTGGACTAAAGTAAACACACTTCTGTTTATCGAAATTCCAACATCTTAAAAGATTTATATATTAGCTTAAAACATACTTCAGTTTATGTTCTTCAGATTGGGTTGTGCTTATGATTATAAAGTAAACCTAATCTTAGATTAGGGACTTTGTTACAAAAAGATGGAAGTTATACTACCAATGGGGAAGAAACACTTAAGGTTCTAACCAGTGTACATTTCCCAGATTCTATCGAGATCGATTGGGACGGAAACGCAAACTCGCTATATTTAAACTTGGGGTCTCATTTCAGAGCACCCAAGGAAAATTGGCGGACTGCGCGACTGGCCATTAATCGATCAAAGATAGAATGGGCAGTATCCACTTTCAAACCTTATAAATCAGCTGGATTAGATCAGATCTTTCCAGCCCTTATACAAAAAGGAATAATCTTTTTAGCTACACCTCTTTGTAATATTTTTAGAGCAAGGCTAGCACTGGGTTATATTCCATCTCAATGGAGACCAGTCAAGGTTGTGTTTATTCCTAAGCCGGGTCGACCTTCTTATGTCGATGCCAAAGCCTTCAGACCAATTAGCTTAACATCCTTTCTTCTGAAGACTATGGAAAAGCTAATTGATAAATATATTAGGGAGGGTGTACTTAGGACCTATCCAATACACCCAAACCAATATGCCTATCAAGTTGTGAAATCAACTGAGGCGGCTCTTCATAGCCTTGTCTCTATTGTTGAAACCACACTTGAAAATAAAGAAATAGCTCTTGCAGCTTTTCTTGACATTGAAGGAGCATTTGATAATACATCCTTCCTTTCTACAGATAGGGCAGCACAAAAACATGGTATTGACCCGACCACGTGTGGTTGGATAAATGCTATGTTGAAAAACAGAACTATTCATACTTCCATTGATGAAGATAACTTAAGAGTTTCGGTGACCAGGGGATGTCCGCAGGGAGGGGTTCTTTCACCTCTCCTGTGGAGCCTGGTGGTTGACAGCTTATTGAGGGACTAATAAAGAAAGGTTTTTATACTCAGGGATTTGCGGACGACATTGTGATCATCGTAAGGAGTAAATTTCCTAATGTGATTTCAGGTTTTATGCAAAATGCACTAAGTACTGTAGAAAATTGGTATGATAATATTAAATTATCAGTAAATGCCAATAAAACGGTTCTTGTCCCTTTCACAAAGAAAAGGAATTTAGAAGGTCTTACAGAACCTATCCTATATAACAAGAACATTAAACTATCCAAGGAAGTTAAATATCTGGGCATTACCCTAGATTCAAAACTAAACTGGAATTCCCATATAAATAAAACTATCAATAAAGCATATATGGCCTTCTGGTCATGTAGAAATACTATTGGAAAAACATGGGGATTAAAACCTAGTGTAATCTATTGGATTTACACAATGGTTATTAAACCCATTATATTATATGCAGCCATAGTTTGGTGGACTAAAAGTAAACTGATCACAACCAGGAACAAACTGAACACCTTACAAAGACTAGCATGTATGGGCATTACTGGGGCTATGAGAACAAACCCTACTGCCAGTATGGAGGTCCTTCTTGATCTACCTCCTCTTCACTTGGCACTTGAAGCAGAGGCAAGAGCGACCATACATAGACTTAAAATTAATAATCTGTGGAAACCCCATTATTGTCATGTGGGACACGCAGTCTTAACTAGGGACATTTCTAAAGAGCCATTTTTGCAAATGAATTCTGATAAAATGATACCTAGAATATCTTTTACAAAACTTTATCGCATTATCATTCCTTGCCAAGATGAATGGAATAATGATAACAAACCCACCAATGTCAATGGAATAATCTGGTTTACAGATGGTTCTAAACATAATGGGAAAACCGGAGCTGGAATCCGAGGAATGAAACTAAGGATGGACATTAGCCTAAGCCTAGGGATCTACTCAACAGTATTCCAAGCGGAAACATATGCCATTTTACAATGTGCCTATGAAAATATAAGACGTAAATATAGAAATAGAAATATCTATATATTTACAGATAGTCAGGCAGCTCTTAAAGCCCTGAACTCTCCCAACACCAATTCTAAATTAGTATGGGAATGTAAACAAACCCTTAATAGAAAATTGGGTAAACCTAATATGGGTGCCAGGACACAAAGGGATTGAAGGTAATGAGCTACCAGACAAGCTAGCAAAAAAATGAGCTGAAACCTCGTTCATTGGACCTGAACCAGTCTGTGGGATCTCTATTAAAACCACTAAAACTGCAATTAGGGACTGGGCAAGGAAACAGCAAAAGACCTATTGGAGTAATCTTCCAGGGAAGAACCACTTAAAACTATTTATTAAAGAGCCTTTAAGGAAAAGAGCCAGGGAACTTATTAGCTTAAATAAGAACCAGACTGGAATCTTGACAGGACTCTTTTCAGGCCACTGTCACTTAATGAAACATCTTTTTAATATAAAAATAGTTTCAAATCCTACTTGCAGACGATGTGGAAAAGCTGATGAAACAGCAGCACACTTACTATGTGAGTGTGAAGCGCTTGCGAGCACTAGGCACAAGTTGATAGGTATGGATTTTCCCAATCCCTCAAACTATGTGACAATACCCCTGCACAAAACACTACAGATTGGTAAAATCCTAGGACTTCTGCAGTATTAAGGACATTGGGCTACACAATAGGCCATTTGAGGCCGCAGTGTTAGGGACTTTTATAGTAATTCCCATCTTATGTTATGTTATGTATGTTATGATTATAAAGTAAGTTAAAATCATAATATGACAATTTGGGAGCAGCACACTCCCAATGTGGTGAACATTGGATGAAAATATGTTATTAACACACGATTTGCTGTTGTCACTGCAGAAACGTGCTGCCGACACTGGGTAGAAAGGTTATTTCTTATGTTTTGCAATAAATACTTCATATACTCTTCATATGAAATAAAAAACATATTTTAATATCGAATTTTCGGAAGAATATTTCTTTTCTTCCTTCTTCAAGATCGTCAATTACAATAATATACAAACAGGTGATATCAAATACATAGATTTCTTAAGACAAGATCTTGAAGAAGGAATTGATTAAGATCTTGAAGAAGGAAGAAAAGAAATATTCTTCCGAAAATTCGATATTAAAATATATTTTTTATTTCAAATGAAGAGTAGATGAAGTATTTATTGCAAGATGTTACGATGTGAACTGAAGAGGAAGTATGGATTTAGAACTTATTTCTTATGTTTCACTAAAGCACTTCATCAAAAAAGGTTGCATTATGTACATCGAACTTTGAGAAAGGAAGGATTTGTTAAAGAGAGAATTAATATCTGAACACTACGTTGCCATTCGTTTCTGATGCACGAAAATTTAGGAACTAAATGAGAAACAGGAGTACTGCAATGACTCATCAAACAGCGACATAGATTTTCTTGGCACAGCAATGGAAGACCGTCACAGGTCAGGCTTTCTCCTCCAGCACAGTTCGTCATTGTCCGCTTAACACAGGGATGGTTACTCGCAGACCTTTGCTCCTAATTCCTTTGCTAATGATAACAGACTCCTCAGGCTGCAATTGGGTCTCTACCACACACATTTGTATGCTGATTGGCAACACGTCTTGTTTTCTGACGTGTCACGATTAAATTTTTTGCTCCAGGATGGTCGCACTCTTGTTGGAAAACAGCGTTGTAAAGTGTCAGCTTTGAGAAGTATTTCCCGAAGCATCATACCGGGGCAACGCAATATGTCATTCAGGCCTATTCTGTAAGCATCTCGTTACGTGATAACGACCGTTAACCTATCGTAACGATAATTCTGATTCGGTAACGCTGTAACGAGCTCACTGCATCATTAGGAATAACGAATCCTCGCTAACATGTAGCGAGCGTACGTCATAACGACCGGTCAACCGATGTTAACGACAATTCGTATTCTGTAACGCCCTAACGAGGTATTTGAATTGTTAGAAATAACGAGTAATATCTGCCAGTTATCGAGCAGCTGGGAGGTGCCGTTATGGCTTAACGAGGAAATGAACGCAGCTTTCCTGGTGCTATATAAGAGAAGAAGAGCATGAAATGAGTTAAGAATTGAATTGTGTTCCGCGAAAAGTGACAAAAAAATAAAAGAATTCGAGAGTGAAGCGTTAGGACATGAAAAAAAAATGTCGTTGAGAATACTACGGGAAAACAGTGAAATTATTTCGAATATTTTGGTTGGATTTATCATCAGATGTTAAATATATTAAAACTAATACATCCATATGAAATCTATGTAGTCTCGACGCCATGGTATAAGCATACTTTTAAGTGGATACCTAGTGACGAAAGATAAAAGGCCTATGTGGTTCAAATCCTGATTTCAAGGAGACCTATTTTAAAAACTTGTAACGGAATAAAATGAAATGTACAGTAAATAACAGCCTGGTAAAACAAATGTGTCATTACATTTGTATGTGAAATCAAAATGTCACAACCTTTCATTACAATTTGTTTGGGTTGTAAACAAACCATTTGATATTATGTTTGTAATGTTGCCTTTCGTATCATAAGGCAGAGAAACATGTGGAGGGAATTGAGGGAATTGATAACAGTGATCCCTTTTCAATGCGGAGTAGGAAATTTAAGGAACTCTTAAGATTTCCTAAAGAAGTTGTCCTGGAACTATTAGGCAGAATCGCGCCTCTCCTTCAACCCTTCATGCCAAACACTGCTGTACTTGCAGTTAGGTTAATAATTGGAAGAAAAAAATGTATCAGTCGTATCAATGCAGGCCTCCCACATCAAATTGCAGGCCCAGGTACCACATGCAATATCGTGTATTTCCACCCCTCTCCCCCCATGTTATGAACTAAATCATAAATTTTTAGCCAAAAATATAGCGAAAATACCACACGATTTCATACTTCTAAAGCAGGGGTGGGCAGACTTCTGTAAGTTAAGGGCTACCTCAAGTATACTCCAAGTGCCGCAGCCATCTTGATACTAAAAAAAAACAGAATCTCCAAATTGACAACCCCAAAAAAAAGAGAATCTGCAAATTGACAACAACAAAAAAAAAGGCCCCGGTGCTGAGATAACAATTTATCCCCCCTCCTTGTGGGGGGCCCTGAATCAATGTACGTTATTGGGTAATTCATGTTTATTTTCGGTCAAACACATATGAATGAGGCAGCAATTATGTTATCAATGTAATTAATATAAATTTTTATAAATTTCTACAGGTCATGACAGCCCTGCATTTTTCCAGGCTTTCTGTGGACCATTTCAATGAAAATTTCTTGGTTATTCAGTACATTCCTCGTTCATGATCGTTTATTATTCCTGGTGCAAGATGCTTTGATCATTCCTGATCATTCGCAAAACGTGCAGTTATCGGGTGGTCAGTCCTGGTCTTAACCATACATGTAAATTGGAAGTGAAACAATAGCGAGTCAGGTTACACACTACCAACTTTTACCGATGTCGCTATGACACGCGGTTAAAAATCTTAACGATTCTCTTTACGGGTTAGGATAACGAGAATTTACAGAATAGGCCTCATTGTCTGGAGGGACAATGGGCTCAATTCACGATCTTGTCTGATACGAATTCAGGGAACCCTCAGGAGCCGCTATAATTCAAGAATGTTTTAGAAGCTTAGGTAATACCATTCCTTCAGGGTTGTCCTGGAACTATATTCCAGACGAATGATGATGCCCAATTGTGATCCATAAATGTCCAAGACGTCTTCCATTCACGGCAGTTTTCTCAAGTCTGCACGTTCTCCCGGTATGTCCCTGATCGAACCCGTCAGGGATATCGAGTATGTTGGAAATTTGAAGCGGTAATAACTTCTATAGATCTGCAAATGTATTCTTCAGTGTTCTACTGAAACATGAGTATTCTGTGACTAAATTTCATTTTATTAAAATAGTGCACGTGTTTTTCAAATCATGTATTATATTATTAAATATTAATAACGAAAATATGAATAAAGAAAACACAGTGAAGAATCGAATTGATAAGAGCGTTGTATATCTTCGCCATTAACATGGTTTAGATTTTCCATAGTTCATTCAATACAATATCAGTTTTTCTCTTATATTATATTTTCTTTCTTCATCAAGCTAAGAAGTCAATAAGAAATGAAGAGGAATTCGAACCTACTGACCTGAGGTCATTATTATAATGCTATTTATAAAAATAATTAAAAGTTAGACCCAGTCTTTATAAGTGAAACGTGACATCTGTAAATAGCTGTTTCTCGCAGTATTGGCTATAGTCAGTTGAGAATAGTCACTATAAATATCTAGGTCCTTATTACGGAGGACATAATAATATTATTATTAGTACAGGCAGAGAAGAGAATGGTACTTTCAAATCTATAGTAAAAAACAAGAAAAATATAATGAAAGTAAAGAAAAGAAATTCATTGCGACCAGCGGAGACCTGTTTTTT
>JAFIDM010083952.1:0-17434 GCA_023159025.1 Thereuonema tuberculata | reverse complement strand
GCTTAATTTTATAAAATATATTATTTAGAAATATGTTTCGAAAGAACCAAAATCGTATATGATTGCAACTCAAATTTGAAGTTCTTATTCTTTCCATGATACAGTTCAGTATCTTCTACAATACTTGTATTTATACAAAGACTGAGTAAAATTTGTTTTTAATAAGATTGATCCCGTTTGCCGCCTTGAAATAGAAATTATTGAGTAAACAGAATTTCCTCCATTAAGTGATATATTTTTTTCCTTTCTCTAATTTTTATTATTTGAGTTTTTAAGTCTTCTCAATTTCTTTTTATTTTTGCAAATTAAAATTAACAGAAATAATTTTCTAATTTTAACATTTTTAGAACAAAATTCCTTCTCCTACATTTTAATTTTTATATGAAATATCAATTTAACCATAAATTTTGCTTTCATTCAAATATTTTTGAAACAAATATAAAAAGGGGTTAATTAGACCCCAATCTCTTTTATAAAAAGAAATTTTCAGAGAATGTTCGGAACCATATGATTTAGTTTTCATTTTGCAAATATAATTAACTTTTAATTTAGTTTTAATAATTTTATAAATAATGCTTTTAATTATTTCTTGTTTTATTCCGATGAAGTTATGAAGTTCTAATGTAGTTCCTTTCCTTAAAAATTTCAAAATTTATCTTTTTTACCCTTTACAGAATCTCAAATGCTGATGAAGAATGTACGGAAAAGATAGGGAAAACACTAGTTCTTAGATGTGGTAATCATACAAAAGATTTTCAAGATAAAATGATGAAACTCTTACGACCTATTATCCAAAAGTACTATCCCAAATGCCCGGTTGAGAGTAAAGGTAATGATGAAAGCAAACGTATTGATGAAAGCAAACATATTGTTAAGAGAGGCAATAATTCAACAAAGAAGCTTACTTCGGTCCCTGAGATCATTTTTATTTTCTTTGCATTTATTAGGTTTCTTAATTTCTGAGGAAACCTTTAGCCGTGGACTGATTAAGGAAAGAATGCTAAATAGTAGAACTTAATTAGAAAGTAGTTTGTTAGTTAATACAACAGCGGAGGTATTACAACTGAATCGCTAGAACTAATCAATTAGGTTAATCTGTATAGGTTTAAAAATGAATTTAGTCAAACAAAATACAGTAAACTCCTGATTATCCGCGGAATTGGGTGGCGCGGCAATCGCGGATAAGTGAATTCAGTGGATAATCCGAAATAGAACGAAAAAGGACCGAAAATCAACCCCAAAATGCTTTTAACATGTTTTCTTCACATTAAAAAGGCAATATATAGTTTCAGTAAACATTACATTATACATTATAAACAATTATTTTTTTTTAATTATTTATTTATTTTTAAATGTTTCTATTACGGGAAGGCTCTCCCGTAATTTAGTGTAACCAACCTGCCTAAGCTCCGCCCAGAAGGTCGTTCTTTAAATTGTTTGTCTATAATTGTCTACGCTTACTTTATTAGCCTCTTTCATTCTGGATTTTAAAAAAAATTCATTCCGTAATTTATTGTACATCGGAAGTTTACTGTATTCTAGATTACATTCGTTTTATAAGATGAAACTTATTTTAATTTTTTTTCTTACTGGATAACTCGTTTTACAAGACTACTAATAATCATTGAGCAAATTGCCAATAAATAATTATCGGAAAATCTGATCATAACAAATAGGAACATTATAATTTGATTTCAATACTATTGACAATTTTTTTATAGTTTTTGTTTTAAAAACAATAGCCTTTTTTTTCCATAGAACCCATTAGGAAATTGTAATAGCAATGTACAGTAATCAGTGTTTTTACTAAAACTAAGCCACCTTGCTCACTCAAATGATCTTCTATTCTCCTTCATTTTTATCTAGTGGTAGTAAGGATCTACTTATATTAGTTAATGTATTAGTCAATATAATATCTAATTTGTTTTATGTTACAGTATATCGTCAAAGGGACTCCAGAAAACAGTTACAAAAGCAATGGTTTTTAACGATCAAATGTAACGATTAAAACATTAAATTTACTGATTATCTCAAAACAAATTATTCTAGTATTATTATGTATAAAAATATAGATTAATTAAAAATTTATTAAATTATTTCTTGGATTGTAATTTTTTTGTGTAGTTACAATAAAAGCCAGTGAAATTAAGAAATCATTGAATACATCTTTTTACTTTCGGAGAAATTATCACAAATAATGGACTGTTTCATGAACATGAATTTCTGTCTTAATAATTAAAATAGCGATTAGGGTAAAGTGACCAAATGTCGGCCACATCCTACAAATAACTAGAAAATAAAAGATCTGATGACTTAGTTTATATGATTGAAACAAATTTTTAGATTTATTGTAATTTTAATGAAATAAAGAAGTATGGCATTACGAAAAATACCTATTATGAAGATAACTATGCATTAATTACTATAATCTTACAATGTGACCAAATGTCGGCCAGGGTGCCTTAAAGTCGGCCAGGGGATGACCAAATGTCGGCGAGTTAACATATGCATCAGTTAAACATTGCTGTTCACAGGAATTTATTTAAAAAAATCTCATTTTAACATTTAAAATGCAAGTTTATGGAAAAAATATTATGAAAATGTTAATTTTCTTCTCCTTGTTAGATTTTGGGAGTTTTCTTTCTTCTTCTTCAACTCTTCTTTCTGTTGCTGTTTTTCGATTTCTCTTTTTTTAGTTGTTCTCTTTCTTCAAAGCAGCTGCTTTAAGCCTATTTTCTGTTTTTTTTTATTTGTAGCTCTTCTTTTCTTTCTTTTCTTTTGCAGCTTTCAGTTTCATTTCATATACCACATCTGATGTTAATATAAAATGTTTATTGTAAGTAATTTATTGTATTTATTGTAACCTTATTTCACCCATGGTACGAAAGTGTTTTCTCGAATTTATAAAACTTAATATGCTTAATAATACAATTCTTTGCTCTGATCGTTTCAATGTGCAATAGCCTAGCCTATAGTGGAAATATTGCAATAATAGATGAAAAGAAATTAATTTTCCTATGCATTTTCTAGCCAAATTGTCCTTCTCCATCCCATAATTTCCTTGGCAGTTAAAAGGGCGTTAATACTAATATTTCTCTTTTTTTAAAACTATTTTATGCCTCTGTGAATTCGGAAAAAAAACGTAGGAATTTCCGAGTTATGTCGTCAGCTCTAGGCTAGGCGTTGATAGAAATGTAAACCTCGGATACTATCCTCTATTTAAATATATCACATTTTTTTTTTATAAAATTAATTTCTTTTCAGCCTACGTATATTCTTATATTCGAAAAGAAGCATAGGCCTATTGATCCTATTAATAGGCAAAAACTGTACGTACAGATGTGGGTCGGTCAGTGTGTTTGTATGTCATCTCATTAGCGAGACACAGTATTTAAGCAAGAAACAAAATACAAGGTGGCGCCACCAACATTTCCGTGGCATCCCAACAGCGCTACAGAAACAGTAGTTATGCAGAAACAAAATACAAGGGGGCGCCACCAACATTTCCGTTTCATTCCAACAGCGCTACAGAAACAGGAGTTACGCAGAAACAAAATACAAGGTGGTGCCCACTAACATTTCTTTGTGTGGATCGACATTATTTTAAGGCAGGAGGTTCACTGATAATGACGCTATAATGACACACACACCTTATTGACTCTTCAAGCATATTTCGAAACTAACCTCTAAATATAGATAATTACGTTGCAAGAAGTATCATGATCAAAATACATATGTTGTTTTATTGCTTTGTCATCAGTCAAATTATACTTGGGCTGTTATGGAAGTCATGGCTTTCAAAAAATGAGCTTAGAACATCGTTTTCAATCTTGCGTTTTTGAAAAATATCACGGTATTTCAAAAATGTGGAATCTGTTTTACTTCCGTGAATATTTCACGGGTTGCCACTAGTCTTTAATAAGTAAGATAGGTGTTTACATTTTTTTACTAAACTGTTAGGGATGATAAGCTACACGCTACAAATTAACAATGGCCGACATTTGGGCTACTGCATGACCGACATTTGGGCAATCCAGGGCCGACATTAGGGCAATTTGAAATAGGAAAATAAAATGTAAATACTGAAGCACTTTAAGGTAATAAATACTAATTACTTAGGAAATAACGTTAAAATATCAGCTGAGTGTTTGCTAATATCAAAATCATACAAAAAAACTAAGTATTGCTTTGGCTTGAAGAAAATGAATTCTCAATTTTGCAATCTGAAGAATCTCCCCAAAACAATCGTTTCCCGTAACAATCAATCTCACGTCTTCGATGAGAGCTTAAAGTAAATGGCGACATCTGGAGATGACAATTGAAACTAAGATAGGATGATAGTCCAAAGATGTCAAAATCGTGTAAAACGAAAAAAACCACAACTAGACCACACGTGTTTCTTAAATACAAAAAACATTTGGTGGACGACATTTGGTCACTTTACCCTAGATTCGAAAATAAATCTATCATCTCGCTAAGAAACAAAAACTACTAAACGCGAAATTTCCAAGCATTTCCATTTATCAAAGAACCATCAAGTCAGATCATCAGATAAAGCTGTAATTTATATGAAGAAAATAATACCAAAGGATAAAAAGGAAGAATGGAATGCAACGTTGTTAGAATATATAAAAAAAAATATAAATTTTTGGTTGAGACTTGAACTGTCGAACAAGGAAATATTTATCATTTTTAATATTGTAGTAATAAATATTTATTACATCAACAAAAAATTATAAATATTTTTTGATACAAATTAAATTGACAAACAAAATACTCTCGATCAATGCTAAATATTAAAGGATCGATCTCCTAAATCGACAACAGCTAATAAAGCTGCATCAGTTTCTGATAGCATTCTATTAATGTTTGAAATTGTTATCAAATTGTTATCAAACAAAAAAACCACATCTTTTCTTCTTCTTAAACATAGCTATATTTCGCAGATGATACTTTTATCTGCTTCTTTAGGCTTATTAAAACAAAGAATGTTCTTCTTAAAAAACAAAGTATTTATGAACTGAATATTAACAACATCAAATCATATATGGTAATTATAATCATACATTGTAATTAAAATTAGGAACAATATAGAATCATTCACGCTATGTTAAAGAAGAAGAAAAGATGTTGTGGTTTTTATTTCTAATAATAACTGTCACATTCGTATTATATATGTTATCAAATTAACTTCTACCAGAAGATGTTTTACGTATTGGATGGAATTATCCGGAATTTCCCTTTAGGAATTCCAATATTTCACAATTGACACATCAAAGGACAGCCTAGTAGCATAGGAGAACAGACCTGTTCGATGAGAGTGGCACCTTATCTCAATTTCGAACATAGCTCTTTTTAAGTGTGATTAATCAAGGGAATGTGTATCTTTTTATATATAGAAAGATTATACAACTTTATCGAAATGCGTTTCAGAATTGAAATACACTTCCAAACTTTATATTTTATAAACATATACAATTTTAATTACCTTTAATCGCATTTTATAGCCAGGAGATAAACAACTTTTCATAAATAAATTATTTTTAAGATATTCTTACCGGTGGTTTGGGCGATTTCCCTCCTAAGGAGTAGACTCGCCCGACCCGGCTTCCCTATAGAGTGGACTCGTCCAGAAGCGAGAGTGAGGCTGGAAACGGTCTTAAATAGGGATGCCGAAACGGACTAGGCAGTAAGTTCGGTGGTCGAGAGACGCGTAGTCAGGAGAAGTAATGAAGAGTTAGTTTTGTAGCCGAGAGCCACGAGTGGACTCTAACCAGGAGAAGTGAAGCAGAGTGCAGTTGTGGCCGAGAGCTACGAGTTGTCTTCAGCCAGGAGAATCGAGCAGCAGATGGTTTCTGGGCAGGAGCCCAAAGAAAAAGCGACAGTTCAGTCCAGTTCCTTATACGCCCGGTGCCCTTAGAAGAAATCAGTCAGTGGTCGCGAGCCACCCAGCGTTCCAGTGCAAGTCGCACCTGTTCCCGAGAGAAGCAAGAGTATTCCCGGTCTCGCCAGGACGTCTTCGGAGACGACAGCCATGGCCAGCATAGAGTGACTGTTTAAAACTGTTAGTTTGTTTATAATAAAGTACCACTTCCGTTAAGATAGGAGTAACAGCAGAAAATAAAAATTCTCAGTATCTAATTGCAGCTATAATACAGGGCAGGGCTAGGTCATCTGTCCCGTTTCGCAAAGAACCACCAAGCTACTGTACATTTTGGCAGACGATTGTAGCATTTTTGGACTCTTTGACTTTGAAGAACTTTGACCAAAAGTACAGGCAGCAATATCATCGATGATAATACCTACTTCCTATGATATCACCCACATTTCTTGCGATGTATTTGATTTAAAATACGATTTTCTATTAAATGTTAAAAAGTAATTCAAATTCTGATCTATCCAATCCTTAGCAAGTTTCATTTTCGAAATAATCTCAGTGCAGTATGCTAATATGGAGATACATCTGCTTGAGAACAATAATAAAAAGCTTCTGAAATTTAGTACAGCATTCTTACTCAATCAGTGGAATACTGTCAAAGAATATAGTAATAACATTGATAGATGATGCTTAAGAGATTGAATTATGATGGGCAGATAATGGGATAAATCAAGATGTTTATAATAAAATTTTCAAAGAAAGATCTAAAGACGTTCCATAATACAGAAGAGCTGCAGAATTCCGCTGAGTCTACCAGAATTATCCAACTGACAGTAAACTGAGCTAAGACATCATTGAATAAATAAAAATGATAAATAGCGATGAACCCACAAGAATATAAGAACACAAAAATATTAACACTCGAATGCAACGAACGTGCAAAATAAAACGTTTTCCAGAAATACTCACATGTCGTTTTTTTAATATAGATTAGGTTGATTTCATGGGAACATGGGAACATGGCCTAATGGGAACATGGATGTGCAAAGAATAATATATAGCTAAAAGTTATACAATTATTCGTTTATCAGCACAAAAACTATGAAATCAATGGATACCTGAAATTTTCTGAAAAACTTTTCATGAAAAATAAGTTTTCATTACCTTCCAATTATTAAATAAAACGTCGAATAAATTATCTTCAGCTGACAAATATAATATTATGAATGCATTGCATTAAAAGCAAATTTTTCATTTAGACTTGAAGGATGATCACCACAATATACACTCATTAACAAAAAAAGACGCATCTAGAAGGCGTGGTCCGATTATAATGAAATTTCGTATGCAAAGACATTCGGACCGCCCATGCAAATGATTAAACTTTGATGTCCAATGAATGAATAGCGAGAGCTACAGCGCATCGCAACTGCGCACTCAGCAGGTGTATATAAGAAGCGATTCTCAATCTGCTGGTCAAACTTTCTGTTGCATTGCGAGTAGGATACCTTTCAACGACTGAAAAAATGCCTCACCGCTGTATTCGAGCTCATTACGTGCAACTGTCAGAGTTTGAAAGAGGTCGTATCATTGGATTGAAAGAGGCAGGTTGGGCAAATCGGAGAATCGCTCGTCATATGGGTCGAAGTGATGCGGCGATTAGAAGATGCTGGCAGGAATGGGTGGACAATGGCAGATTTCAGCGTCATGAAGGTAGCGGTCGCCCTAGGGCCACAGCAGAGCGGGAGGATAGAGTGATTGTCAGATCAACTGTCACAGTGCCTGAATCATCGTTATCAACCATCAGACGTGCGACCCGCACACGAGTGTCCACCATGACCATTCGCAAACGGCTGAGAGAGCGACATCTACGCTTGTACCAACCGCTACGCCACCTACCACTCACGTCTGCACACCGTCGGGCCAGATTACAGTGGTGCTTGGCTCGATCCGGTTGGAATGATGCTGACTGGGGACGTATAGTGTTTAGCGACGAATCCCGCTTCCAACTGTGTCCTGACGATAGTCGCAGACGTGCCTGGAGACGCCCAGGGTAGTGTGCCGATCCTGCTTTCAACTATTGCACGCCACACAGGCCCTCAACCAGGAGTTATGGTCTGGGGTGCCATTTCCCTTGGTAGCCGGACCCCTTTGGTCGTCATTAGCGGCACACTTAGAGCACAGCGGTACGTGGACGACATTCTGAGACCTGTTCTGCTACCCTTCCTTTTGCAGTACCCTGGCCTTATTTTTTAGCAAAATAATGCCAGACCACATACGGCACGTGTTGCTATGACTTGTCTTGCAGCTTGTGAAACGCTTCCTTGGCCAGCCTGATCCCCAGATCTCTCTCCCATCAAGCATGTCTGGGATATGATGGGAAGGCGACTACATCCACCAGGGAATGTGGATGACCTAGCCCAACAATTGAAGCAAATTTGGCAAGAAATACCGCAGGAGACCATCAGGGAGCTTTATCACTCTATGCCACGTCGTGTGGCAGCTTGCATTCAGGGTAGGGGTCAACACCTTATTGAGCTCGTTACTTTGTAACTCTGTAACTCTGAAATAAATCATTCAATTTGTCTGAAATTTAAATTATTTTTTATTCTGTACATAATCGTCCTCTCCACCAATTTTTGTCTCCATCGGACAACTCCGTCTAGGTGTGTCGTTTTTTTTGTTAATGAGTGTATAAGGATGAAATTCAGCTTACATATTGAAATGAATTAAATAGTTAATTTTTTACTGAGAAGGTAAAGAGTACAAAGATGGTCATAATTAAAGTTGACCAGTCCTGCAGCTGCAACCAATAGTCGGAGAGACACCAATCGAGAGACACCTTTGAAAAGTATAATTCAAAGTTTGCTCTCAACGATTCTGCAAAAAAAAAAAATAGTTATTACAAATCGTCCCTTGGAAGGACGATTTGCTAGAAGAAAGAAACTAATTGTAGAAAATTATTAAACCTTCAATGCTATAATAGAGTATGGTTTTTAATTATAACAATTCGGTTTTTTTTGTAAAAGTCCTCTATATACAGGCCTGATTTGTCCGTTAGCCTGAGGTCAAATTGAAGGGGTGAAACCTAAAACCTGAACATACAACAAAAGCAAAAACAGAAATCTTATATTCACTTAATGCTTCAAGAGAAGAATCGACGGATTCGCTTTAATTGCTTCCCAATCCTCACTTACAATAGTCTGATTTAATTTAAAATAGCATTTTTAGATCCAAGGTTTAAATCTGTATTATTCGTTTGATTTAGGCTGAATTATATAAAACTCATCGTTAAAATACATTAAATAAATATGCGATTTCTGTTTTTGTTTTTGTTGTATGTTCAGGTTTTAGGTTTTATCCCTTCAATTTGATGTGAGAAATCAGGCCTGTGTATAAAGGGCTGTGAAAGTTGTTGCATCACAATTGCATTGTGTCAATCCTTACTGAAAGAGAAAACATTCTGATTTGCATAGATATCTGGAACGAAGCCGATATCGGGCTCCAAATAATTGATGTGAACTGAGAACGTGTTATTAGCAGCAGCCGTGATGACGATGACTTTACAAGAATGTGCGTTGATAGTCAAGTTTTATTGTTCGTCCGGACAACAAGAACAGTTCATTCTGATTCCTAAATTTAAGGACAGCGTACTTACAGAAATCAGTCATATCATGTTAACCTTGAAAGTGAGAAGAGGGTTGGTTTGAGAGATTATGGGAAGGATGGTAAATACAAAAATAACGATTATGATATTTTTGGAAATAAAAATGTACTAAATTTTAAGAAAAAAACTTATCTCGTTCAGCGTGATCTCGTTCCAATAAATAGATTAAAGCAATGTACAAATAAGTCAATTCACAGGTTTGTAGTAAACACAAAACCAATCTATATCGTTCAGTAAAATTGTATAATAAGTTAAAAAAGTTAACTAAAAAACTGATAGATAGTAAATCAAGAAACAACATGGAAAGAAATGAAATCCACAAACAGTCATGCAATTCACCCACTTTAAAAAGTGAGTTAAAATTTGCAAAGTAAATTTTACTGTACGTCCATTGGTTAACGCTTACGGATCTCCAACACAAAATTTGGCCAAGAAATTAAATTTTTGGTTAGTAGTTTTAGATTGCCTAATGAGAAAGTGATTATCAAAAATATGGAAGATTTGGTAAACAAATTACATGTTTTTAATAACAATAACAAGAAAAAATTCCATCTGATATCATTAGATATAGAAAATATATTTAACAACGTTCCTGTAAATGAAACTTTAATGATCTTAGACAAACATGCATATGGTAATAGGGAAATCTTATTGAAGTATAATTTTGATGAAAATTGTTTTTGAGAAATGGTGGAATTTGTTAACAATAATGAAGCCATACACCTGATTAATCAAAAAATAATTTATGGACATGAAATGGAATACACAACGTTTCGCTGTCGAGAGACAGCCTTCTCAAGTGAATTTGTTACTCTTAATACTTATTTTAAGCATGGCAATACATTTTTTAAACAAACTAAAGGATTCCCAATGGGGTCTCCAATATCGGGAACTCTTTGCAATTTAAATCTGAACCATTTTGAGAACAACTTAATAAAAGATAAAATGTATAGTCAAAAATTTGAGTATTTTCGATTTGTGGATGACATATTGATTATTTGATATGGAACGCTAAGACAATTTGAGATAATTTGAATAAAAAGAATAAAGATATAACATTTAAAAAATAATTGGAAGATAATAAGATATTAAACTGTTCAGATGTTAAACTAATTAATAAGAAAAACAAAATGAGAATGGAGCATTTTATAAAAGACTGTCAAAGTGACCATATTTTAAATTTCAGATCAGGACATAGAATAAATATTAAAAAGTAGATAGTGGAAAATTATATTAGAACATTGGAAAGAAATACTTGCAAAAAAGATATTAGGTGAGTGCAAAAGTTCTACCCGTTTGGATATGAAAATTTGCAATGGAATTGCCCTCACACATGACATTGTAATGACGCAAATCGTCTGCCAATCAAACGTGTGGATGACTCACATATAAATGCATCGTGTCTCACAAAGTTAATCATCTCAAAAATAATATCAAAGGGTGTAATATGGAACGCGAGAAGGAGCATATAAGATATTGTTTGTTATACGAGTTCGATAAAAAGAGTACTGCAGCCCCAGCAGGTCGCAATGTTTGTCAAGTTTATGGGGAGGATGCAATAGACGAAAGCACATGTCGTCGATGGTTTCGTAAATTTAGGGAAGGAGACAGAAGCTGCCAAGATCAGGATAGGAGTGGACGGTTATTACACGTTGGAGAGGACGATTGACCAAGCCGTAAGGAACAGCCCGAACCCAACCGTGCAAGAATTATCGAAGACCTTCAACGTATGCCAGACAACGGTCGAGAGACGGCTGGTTACGTTGGTTTTTCGAGAAAATTGGATCGTTGGGTTCCACATAACCTGACAGCTAAAAAACGGGATGACCAAAATGCCACCTGTGTTTCCTTGCTTTCCCGGTACAAAAATGATCCATTCTTGACACAAATTGTGACAGGAGATGAGAAGTGAGTTATATACTGTAACGTAAAGCGTCGTAGGACTGTGTGTCGCCTGCGTCGGCCTTCTGATCCGCCTGCATCGACTTCGAAAGCTGAACTTCATCGCAAGAAGGTGTTATTGTGTGTGTGTGGTGGGATGTGCAGGGAATAATTCACTGGAAGATCCTGCCACTCAACCAAACCATCAATACTGCCTTCTACTGTCTACAGTTAGACAGTAGCAAATTTGGTAGCAAAGCGGCCAGGGCTCATCTATCGTCGCGGTGTTATCCTTTATCACGATAACGCCAGGCCACATGCTGCTGTCATCACTCGCCAAAAGTTACTGGACTTTGGTTGGGAGGTTTCCCCCCCCCCCAATTCTCCTGACTTGGTACCAACTGACTATCACATATTTCGGGCGTTGAACAATTCCTTCAGTCAGAAAATCTTTGATGATCTTGATGCTGTGAAAACTGCCGTCCAAGACTTTTTTTGACTCAAAACCGCCAGAATTTTACCGCCGTGGGATTCATCTCCTACCAGAATGATGGCAAGAGGTCCTAGATAGCAATGGGGATTATGCACAATAATAGATACTGTTCATCTTGCGTTTATTTGCTCTTCTTTATGGGTAATAAAAACGGGTAGAACTTTTGCACTCACCTAATACATACAGAGACAAGATCAAGGACATGAGAAGTTTATTAATCAAAAATGATTACCCTGTAAAATTCATTGAAGATCAAATTATAGATTATAGTATATTTAAAATTAAAGAAATAAGTAAGATCCAAATGAGGTCTTCATTCCATATCTTAATGAAAACAGTATGATTCCAAAGAAGTTGTGTAATGATTTTAACAATAATATAGGTTTTAAACATAAGAACAAAATGAAAAATTTAATATGTAGAAAAATTAATTATAAGAATATGCAAAATGAAATGGATATAATGTATCGGATTGACTGTGAAATTTGTGGCAATTTTTATATTGGAGAATCCAAAAGAATCTTAGCTTATCATATCTCAGAACATGGTAGGGCGTTAAAGAACAAAAATTTAGACGCTTCTGATATTGCATACCAATGCTTCAAAAAAGGTCACATCATGAATGAGGACATTAAAATTTTGTATAAAGAAACTGATTGGAAATTACGAAAAATCCTGGAGAGTTGTGTAATAAAGAATACAAGGAATAATAATTTCAATAGATACGAGGGAGTTAGTGTGGATTCAACAACTATTGGATTAATGAGAGGTTTAATTAGGACGATGCTCATAAAGGAGTAACAATTAATCAATTAGATTATTGACATTGTGATTTTATTGCATGGATGGATATTATTGTCCTGTATGATTTTAATGATATGAGAATGTTACATGAACAAACTATTGTTCCAACAATTATATTATTCAAAGATGTGTCTCGAATAATTTCTTTCGAACAATGTTCTTCCTGTTTTATGTTATTGTTTGTTGTGTTAATTCCAAATATGCTTGAGGAAGGGAATAACGGTAAAAATGGGATAAGTAAAAAGTTCTGAGCGTTTTTTCTCTTATTTCGACAATGAAATTAACAAAGTTATTATTATCGATTCAGATCAAATATTCGCCGTTTTGTTCGATAACTTTTGTCCATTTTGAAGGTAATTTCATAATTCCGCGATTGAAGAAGTCCTCGTCCCTGTTGGTAAAAACTTGACCAGCTCAGTTTCACAAGCATCTTTTGAGGCCAGTTTTGTACCATCAAGAAGATTTTGTAATTGCTTGAAAAGGTAATGCTTGGAGCCAAGTCTGGGCTATATGGCGAGTGCGACATAACCTCCCATCCAAGCTCTCGGAGTTTCTGGCGCATCGTTAAAGATGTGTGCGGCCTGGCATTGTCTTGATGGAACAGAACACACTTCCTATTGGCCAATGGTGGCCGCTTCTAGTCGATCGCCTGCTTCAAACTGGTCTGTTGTTGACAGTATAGGTCCGAATTGAGTGATTGGCCCGATGGGAGCAGCTCATAGTGGATGATTCCCTTCCAATCCCACCAACACACAGTAAAACCTTCTTGGACGTTAATCCGGGCTTACCGATCGTTTGGGCCGGCTCACCGCGCTTGGACCACCATCGTTTTCGCCTGTTGTTCTCGTATGTGAACAGGCCCGGACCGGCTCATTGAGAAGGTTACTTGAGTTAGAGGAATGATCAATAAGTATTAACAAACCTTAAAAAGTTCCGTGTACTGAAGGCAGTACATGTTATATTCTACAATTACTCTAAATGCATATATTTTACACAAGAGCTGTATTCTTTGACTGTTGTGCATTTCATCAGAGATTCGAGGTCCTCTTCACCAGCTTCAAGTTCAAAGTCATGTTCGGAATCAAACGCCTCCTCAACTTCTGAATCATTCTTTTCAAAATAATCTTGATTAATAGGTCGTTTTGAAATTTGGGGCCATAGTTCAATGAAAGACGCTACCTCCTCTTTTAGTTTTAAAAATTGTAAAAATTGTAATAGATGTCCTAAAACTTATAGGTAAACAAGTTTTAGCATGTCGAGGGTCAACTGAAAACTGTGAACGAGTTTTATCTAAATTGAAGTTAATCAAAACACGTCTAAGATTTACTTGGTCAAACGAAAATATTGAATCGCTTATCATTATGCAAAGTGAAAAAGACATTCTTATGAATATTGACAGTGAAGCTATAATAATCAAATTATGTGAGTCGAGCTCTGAAATGAGACGTTTGCTTGCCCATTAGTTGGAAGGCGATTTTATCGTTGAAAAGTCAATGCTGTAGCCTAACATTTGTAATCATTATTAACATGTACAAAATTCCACAATAAATATATTAAATATAGTGAATAATTAACATTTATTAAATGTGTAATTTTCTACCTTGATATACATACATTTAAATAAATATAATTGTGTATAACATTAACCAGAATATATATATATATATATATTGTTTTTGTTTTTTTTTTTTTTTTTAAGGACGGGGGAAATGCATTTACGCATACCAAGGAATTGGTAATGTGAGACTCAGTCATAAATGACTACTACTCACTAAAACCCTACGTCCGACTTCCAAAACACCCTACACGGAACCACCGTCAGGTACTACATCGCGTAGGGCAGAATGACTAAAAGTCCGACTCAGATAGCATTTCGCAACTGATCAAGTCTGATTTTCTCAGCCATACGAAGTTTCCGTATAATAGTGGCAGCATAGTCAGCCACTGCCGTCCAATTAGCCTGGGAGATAGTCATCAAGCCAACGATGTTCTCTGGAGTCACACGCTGTCGAAGGAATTTCTTCAGCTCATTTCTATCTTCATGGAAGCGTGGGCAGACAAAGAAGACATGTTCCACATCCTCGTCCAAGAACTGGCAAGTCGGACATGACGCACTGTCGACAAAGCAAAATGCATTGTCATAAATCTCATATGTCGATTTATTATAACTATTAAAATATTAGAATATTAATATTATTATACTATAATTATAGCATTGTAAAGACAAAAGAAATGTCAATTGAGAAAAATAATTTCAAAGTAATTATTTTGTAAAAGCTAATGGCGAAAGACTTCGTTAGGGACAGTTTTAATTATTGTCAGTGATTTTTATTTTAGTTTAAGCTTTAATTTATTTTAATTTAGGATTTTAGGAGATAAATCTTTTAAATGTAACTTATTAGGATTTAATGTTAGAAATTTAGGTGTTTTAAGTAGTTGTGTAATTTAAGATTAGTTGAATTTAAGGATTTTAATAAGGAATTAATTTTCTTTTTGCTTTAATTAAGCTGATTTGAGTTTGGAAATTTCCTATTCTTAGGAATTTCCTTGTGGCCATCATTCCATATTTGGAATTGTTGTAAGCATTGTAATTCTATTGGTTAATTAGCATTATCACTCCATGTGAGGTAATAATGAGGTAATCTCCCTTATTTGGGCAGATATGCAATCCTGCTATCCGTATGGTCTGTGCGACGCGTGACGTCACACAGCGGCGCTCTTAAAGTTTATAAAACGGGGTGTTCGAGTAAGATCTCTCTCTCTCGCCGCAGTTTCGCTCTCTTAACCTTTGCAACAATGCACCCGGCCTCGTCGATTGCCGCGGACGATGTATTGGCGGCCGCGTCTCAAATTCTCGATGCGTTTGTTAGAAATAGGGTGTGTTAAATCAAGTTATCCTTAGTTAGAATAGGCAACCTGTGGATAGCCTACAATTTCTACAATTTATTTGAGCGAAACATTACTGAAATTAATTTGCAAAATAAAGCTTGCAAATTCTGTGTTCAACGCACGTGTACACCCGTGCAGGATTCCCCAAGTTACTTAGTGCTTCGTAAGTGAAAATTTGTGCTTCGTAATTTAGTTATTTAGTGCTTCGTAAGTGAAATTTCAGTGCGTCGTAATTTAACTTTATGCTTTAAGAAGTTATAAGCCATAGCTTCGCCGAAATTATCATTCTTGCAGTGTTGTGTCATATTATTATTTCGCAGTGTCGAATAAAAATGGTTAAGTTTAATTAATGTGGTGAATGCGTTGTGCTTCTTTGTGCGTGAACGTGAAGTGTGGCTCCCCCACGCTCCGAATGGATTGGATTAGTCAGGGCATACCATGTAACGACTTTGGAGGGGGTAGATAGAAAATTCACCGAACGGACTTTTCGGTTGGCGCCCAACAAAATACCCGAACAACCCCTGAAGGACTAAAATTATCGCGTGGTACCGTTACATATTTGGCTTGCCAACGTGGGGCCCGACAACAACGAGGACCCGATACACGAGGCGACCACGCACGAAGACAGCAGGACCCGATACACGAGGCGACCACGCACGAAGACAGCAGGACCCGATATCCAGGCGCTCGAAGACGGCGGACCCGATACACGACGCACCCGGCTCGATAACAGCGGACCCGATACACGAAGTGGACACGGCCCGAAGGAAGACAGCGGACTGAAACACGGAGTGGACACGGCCCACGGAGAGGTGTGTTCCATTACATGTTGTGAGGACGTATATGCAAGTTTAAGGAGTTAAGTAATTAGAATAGCAAATTAGTTTAGAGTCGTCATGAGCAATAACGGTGATTCAGACGGAAAGACGCCCAAAGACGCGTTTTCTCAGTATAGGGAGGCTGAAACCTACGCCAGTAATGGAGAAACGGACGAGCCCGAGTCGTTAGATTCTAGCTTGATGCAGCAGTTAAATTTAGAAGAGCAGGCTGCACACGTTGGTGTGGCAGCGCCTAGACCAGTTCACATTGTAGCTCCCGCGCCTGAGACACTAGCTGCGGAAGCGCCGCGTAGTCCGGCAAGGCAACCAGGATTAGCAGAGCTATTTGAAGCTATGGCTAGGTTGGCCGAACAAAACACGCAATTAAATGCCAAAATGGACAAACAAAACACGAAATTAGATGCCATGGACGAACAAAACACGCAATTGAAAGCTGACATAGGTAACAAAATGGACGAACAAAACACGCAATTAAATGCCAAAATGGACGAACAGATGGCCAAAACTAACGAGTCAATTCAGAGACTGAATACCATAGTCGAGGAGCTAGGTGCAAAGACTGGAGAAACGCTGCAGAGATTAGATGCAAAAATAAGTGAACAAAGTGCAAAAATCGATGCTCAAGAAGTAAAGCTGTCCGAGAGGCTTGAACAAGGTCTTCGAAATATTAAGGATGACGTCCAACGTACAATCAGTGAATTCAAAACGACCTTCGACGGTCGCATAGCCCAAGTCGAATCAGCAGTGCAGCAAAAGTGCGACACCTTAGAAGGCAAAGTAGCCGACGAACTCAGCCAAGTCAATGGACAAATTGGCGAAGTCAAGCAGAGCATAATAGGAATAACAGAGAAGGTCGGACAGGTGCACCGCGACGCGGTTGACAAACATGCCCAGCTAAGCACACATGTACAAACAGTGGTTGTTCAACAAGTACAGGAAGTTCGACAGCTCGTAGAAGAACGAGTTAAGGACATGAATGACAA
>JAFIDM010083951.1:1029-17440 GCA_023159025.1 Thereuonema tuberculata | reverse complement strand
AAAAAAATTCACGAATTTTCCTCTGTCTATGAAGACCTTATTATTGCATCCACTGTATTTGTTAATCAGTAAATGAAGAACTTATAGTTATCGGAATCTATAGACCACTATCAGGAAGTCTCCTAAATTTTCAAAATTTCATAGATTCAATTGCCTAAATTATAAACCTAAATAAAAAAAAAGAGGAATCTTCATGGGAGACTTCAAGGTTAACTTTATGGACACAAGTAGGAAAGCTATCATGGACTTTTTAACCTCAATGAACTGTCACTCATTCTTTCCGCTTATTGACTCTCCCAATGCCTCTTACTCCTCACACTCACTCCTAATCAAATCTTTACAATTTTCCAGTTGAAACAAGAGTTATACTCCAAGCTTTGGTACGGATCAGATCCAGTATTGTTTTCCGCAAAAAAAAGATCAGAATTATTCAAAAGCCTAATTCCTGAAACAACACAAACAATAATAAGTCGCAAATTTACTTCAAAAAATACGAATAATTTTAAAGAATATTTTCAATCAACCGCTTGGGTAAATGAGTTTAAAACAAGATAGGGATAGCGAATAGTAAACCAATCACAATGCTTCGCATCGTCTTCTGATAGGTTTAAGAAAATATAATTGATATTGCTTTAATTTCCTTATTATTATAAATCTGATTGCTGCGAATGCAAAAGGCGCAACTGTTGCGATTATTGGGATTGTTGCTGAGTTGTATTATACATCTGATTTTTGCGAATGCAAAAGACGCAAGTATTGCGATTGTTGTGATTGTTGTGCTTAATGATAATTTAATGAGATTTTAATGATTTGTCCACAGACGAACGGACAAAGCGGGATTAGAAGTCTTCTGATACTTGTACTATTGAGCTACTCTGTAATTAATACGAAAGCATGGATCTAGTCGAAACTACTGCAAGAAATCCAACATAAAAACAAATTATATAAATCACAAAAGAAAAATTCCACTCCCACCAAATTAGAACGGCTCAAAGCTCTACAAAATAACTTAAAATCGAAGATTAGAGCATATAAAGAACTTTATTATGTTAACCTATTTAATAATAACTTAACAATGAATGAAAATGGAAAAAAATACTATCTCATAACAAATAATCCTAAAGAAACAAAGCAAAATCTAGATAATTTCATGAGTACATTTCTTCCAAATTCTTTTCCACCTTGCCTAGACAACAATAATAAAACTTTATCTCACAATTCCACTCTATCATTCTTTCTATTCCCAACGTCTCTTTATGACGTTCAACAAGCCATTAAATCCCTACATAATAAATCTTCTTTTGGGCCTGATAGGTCTCCTCAAAAAAAAATAGCAGATGAAATTGCTCTCCGTCTAGCTCACATATTTAAAATATGAGCAAGTGAAGGCGTCTTTCCTTCTCTTTCAAAAAGCAAAAATTGTCCCGATATGGAAATCAGGAGACGTCGAGAATATGAAATATTAAAGCCAAATTTCTATAATAAATACCCTCTCAAAAATTTTCGAAAAACTCTTTCATACTAAACTTACTAACTTCATCTCTGAGAAGCGGCTAATAGCTCAACAGCAACACAAAATATAAAAACTGGAACTGCGCTAATCGACTTGACGGAATATATTGCAAAAAGCATGGGCTGAGATATGGGCACTTCATTGTACGAAGCCGCAGAATGAAAGCTAACTGATTGGAGTTAACTGATTAGAGTTGGAAGCTAACTGATTAATAAATCTTTTGATTTATTAATCAGAAAATCAATACTACACCTTTCTACACCTTCCTTTATGTACAATCAGTAAACAGCTGTGACGCTTGCTTCCAATGATTGCATCTACGGAAGATCAGCAATGTCATGGCGTCAGTTATTGCTCCTTTTAACGGTTCTCGTGTTTCTGGCTTGCCATTCATGTCCTCTTATGACTTAAAACAACACCACAAATAGAAATCTGATAGTGATAGATCTCAGTGACCGAAGAGGCGATGGTACTGGCTTGTATGACGTTACAGCGACTAATACACCGCTGTCGGTAAATAACAGAAACCAAACAATGACTGGATGGTGCATTAGGTCAATTCAGATATTTCACGTGTTCTCACAATAACTATGACGAAGCGCCATTTCAGCCCACGAGAACGAAGCCGAATCGACCTATGATGTATTTTATATTTCTTGTTTAGAATAAACAAACTGGACACCCTGGCGAACACCCTATGTGTGATAGCGAAGCGTGGACAATCAAGAAACAAAGCAACGAAGAATTTAGCGGTCGTAACAAGAATTCATGAGAAAAAACTTTGAATTGAAAAAAAGTTTTTGGAAGGAGTCACAGCATAAAACTAACTTCAAAAAAAACAAAATAAGAAAAACTTCAAAATCTCGGAGGACAAGGTTTTTTCCAATCTGCCATCCAACCAATAAAAATTATTATTAAGAGAAAGAAATAGAGGCAGTTCTATATATTTCAGGATTTAGGGAAAGGTGGATGAGGCCCTTGCACACCTCCCTTCCTAAATACTTTCATTATCAATTAGATTTTCTAATCAATTCATATAATTAGAAATTCATAATAGATAATAATGTAACAAAAATTTATAGTCAGAATAAAACTAATTTTTTTTATAATGAAAAGCAAAATGCCTGATTAAAGGACTATTTCGATAAAATAAATTATGTACTTTTTTTTTTACACTTGCAAACAATTTCTTTTAGTGAAACGTAACACATTTCTTCTTCTTCATTAGCAACATTTCGCAGGCTATTACTTTTTCCTGCTTCGTCAGGCTTTCAAATGCATCGAATATCTCTTATAAAACATAACAAAATTTTAAACATAGAACTATTCGTGGTAAGGAAGCATCATTTATAGATTGTTCATTACAATAAATATGCTTCTTAAAACATACAGATTTAACTGAATAGGGGAAAATTGCGACAGAAGAAAACTACATCGATAATCCTGCTTTTTGTCCACCCTGTGAATTTTTTTTTGTTTATTTTGTATACTAAGTACGACGTTGGGCTGGGAAATTGAAGCGGAGCGAAAGTAAAAAGTTATTAACCTATAAAATGTTATATATTTAATGTTTGCTCTTCAATGTTTCCTTAGATTTTCGACTGTTGTTTTCATTTAAAGTGAAAAAACAGTGATTATTCAGAACCAAATTAAATTACGAAGAGATGATCCCTTTGAGATTTTGTGACCGTCCCCTTGGAAACGATTGTGTAATGAAAGAGAGGATAATTTTAGGAAACGAGAAATTGACTTAAGGGACCAAAGAGACGATAATTACGTCCATCGTAATTTGAGGACATGAACAAGGACTTCATTATACAGAAACATAGGTTTAGGACAATCATTCACTACCTTTCGCTGATGATCTAGCAAATTGAATTTGGAGTTGCATGTATAACATTAATCCGTATTATCACATTTAAAGAGGGGGATTAATCTCAATGACCCTCGAATAGTCCTGAGGGTAAACGGAGAATAAAATTGAAAAATTATTCCTGTACCTTTTTTTTTATATTAAAAATAAATAAATAAAAGATATAAGGTAGCTTTCTGAAAATACAAACAAATTCTCTAAAATATAAAATATTTAAGAGTAAAGCTAACATTTTATTTTATTAAATTATTGTTATTATGTAAAAGTTTCAAACCTTGGGGTTCCCAGCAAACACAACATGGCGGGTCAAGGACCAAAGCACATATTGCCAAGTGTAAAGACGTGTGCAAGAATAATTAGGGATGTGGGATTGTGTCCATAAATTTCCTAACTATGCGTGTTCTGCAGTTGTGCATATGTGTTTTTGTGAAGTCCTAGTGTGTTGAGACTGTGGTGCAATGTGTGAGGCACCAGACCAGTGGTGGACAGGACGATGGGTACAACACGTATTCGATCCTGCCTCCACTGCATCTGGAGCTCGTGTGCTAGATTGATGTATTTTCTGATCTTGTCTGCGTGAGTTTTCTGCATGTTCTTGCTGATAGGCAGTGTAATATCAATGAGATGGGTCTGTTTGTTGACCTTATCAACAAATGTGATGTCAGGTCTGTTGTGATTTATGGTTTTGTTTGTATGAATGGGGCGATCCTAGTACAGCTTATGTGAGGATGACTCTAATACGCTTTGTGGTGTGTACTTGTAGTACGGGACCGTGTTCAAATCTATTTATACTCGTTAACTTTTTCACTGTTAATGCATTAACATACTGTGTTTATCTTTAAGATCAAAATTAAAAATATGATTACTAAATATTTTCTCGTAATACTGTTAAAAAAACATTTTCTAACAATATAATGTGCTCCTAGTATTTCTGCGCTTGAATAGACCGAAGAATGACATTCAAAGCGAATAACGATTCACATAAAGAAGTTGAAATTATACGAACAGTCATAATTACACTAAGAACAAATTGAACTTTTTTATTTCGACTATTATTATTACTATTGTATGCCGGGATCCTAAAACATATTATTTATTTTCTAAAATTGAATGACCCATTCTAATCATTTCATTTCTAATGTTCTGTATGAAGGCGCTACTAATATTCCCTGTCTTTGTATTGTGTAACGCCCTCCACTGCGCAAACGGAGAGTCAAAGCCCTATGAGTTTTATTTCGTTGGACTCCCAATGGCCTGGAGGTATGAGAAAAAGACTACTTCCGGTCCAGGCCGTTTCCAGTTTTAGATGGCCACTGCCCTGTTCAGGAAAATAATAGTAATTGGCCAAATTGGTTTCCATCCATAGTGAATCAACTAATCTGAGGACGAGTACGATCCTTCAGATTTAAAGTGGCCACTTCCGGTTCTAGGTGGTCACCATAGTTACCCACATGTTGCCAAATGAGTATATAAACATACTAAATGGTCTCAATGCGGGCATCGTTTGACATTATATTTGACCCTTGAAATACAACGCCTTGAATAAATGAGTTTTGAGCGGCAATCAGCATTAGTGTAACTTTTAGCAGCAAAAAATTTTGATGGCAAAATGTTCGGTTTTGTGGTTTACTACAGAACAGCGAATTGACTTCTTGACTAAGATTTCTTATCTTATCACCTTCTTTTTTTTATAAATAACCATAAGTTTCTGAAAGAACTCAAAAACTATTTTCTAAAAAAGCTACTTTTTTTTTCTCTTTTTTTTTTTTTTTTTTTTAGAGAAACTAAAAATCGTTAAGAAGCATTGTTACTAATTGACAAAATCATTGTTTCTTATAAGTGAAATATAATTGTTTCTTTCCTAATATTTTCCTACGGAAATTTCTAGGATCTTCTATTTTGTATCTTCGAAATGCAAAAGATAGAGCTGTTCTTGTTCATTTCTAAGAACATCAATTCACTGTTTCAACAGCAATTAAAGGGACAAGCGGATAAACATAGACAGATGTACTCATTTTATAAGCCAAAATTTTTTGGGAAAGTTGTTTCTGTCGTCTATTTTTTATTTTGTAACATGTTTACAAATGACTCAATGGATATAGTAATGGATAGATGGACAAAAAAGATAGTCGATGTTGATGTGTAGTTCACAAGATCAAGGGATTAAAGAATTCTGTAGCATCGTGAGGACTAAAACTATTCGTGGAATCGTATTAGAGGAGTTTCCCGATTTTTCAATCTAATTATTCAGCACGTTCACCATTTTTATTTATCAATTTCTTTATATGGAAATGTATTGATATGTAATCGTTGAATAATTTGAACACCTTCTTTGATAAACAGGGTATATCAAAACTCTCTGTACAAATTTTAATGGAAGACAGGGAGCACCAGGACCAATCTTTTTCGTCTATGATTGTATTTCCGCTGACGGCAACATTCGGTGCTAGAGGGCGCTATATAACGGCGCTGTGATCGGCTAGAGAGGAGATATGGAACATCGGACCTAATGAATGATAACAAGTGTGAACAATATCGTTATTCAAAGACGATGCTCAAAGTTGAGGCCGGCAACACCATTTCATGCACGACAGTGTCGAAGCATTAATTGTCGTACATTTGAGAGATTTCCGGCATTTCGCGAACGGTTGCGGCGGCGACACTATTCTTGCGACAAGGTCTTTCATGTGAGTCAATGGGAGTCTCGTAAACGAAGGTTCTTCACGTGTTCCTTGAGGAAGAAATCGATTCATGTTAAATCGGACGGTTTTAGTGAATAGGCAATAGCGCCCTCTACAACGACATACAATCATAGATGAAAGTTTATCTTGGTTCATCCTACTTCCCATTAAAATTTATAAAATTTATTTTAGTAATTACTCGTACCTAGCCTGAGTTAGTGATTTATTTTTGTAACTTCCTGCACACTGCAGAACAATATTACAAAACCTAAACAATGGATTTCTGTTCTGATATTATTAATATTTAATTATTTTAAATAATAAATTTTCATTCCCTTTAATTAGCATTCATTTTGTTGCGATTAAAGTTTAGAATTACAAAATTCATACTGTGTGTATTCAACAGATATTCAGATAAACAGGCTTTTCGTATTTGTCTTCATGACTAAAAGTAATAATAAAAATAAATAAATTTCAAAAAACCACAATTTATGGAGAGTAGGCTCTAAGTTCTACTTGATTCCTATAATAACTAAAGCAGATTTAAAGTAAAAATTTGTTGTGTTTACCTTTTCTTTCTTTCCATTGTTTTGTTAATTATTGATATCTCATTTTTTAATCACCTTTTACTTCTGTCGTTAAAAGTCTGCTGCCGAAGTGCAAATTATTTATTCCGACGCATTCGACGAAGATAACTAATTAATAGCAACGGTTCGAAATTCAGATTTAAGTTTATGTAGAAATAAACAGCTTCTTAAACTGATTTTAATTTAAATTCAGTTACAATTAATTAACTATAATAATCCATTGCTAACTATAATGAAGGTAACGGCTGTGAATTTTAATTCACTTTTAATTAACTAATCATTTGCAGTTACAGGATGTCCCAAAAGGAAGCATTAACATTCTGGGAGATCAAAGTAGCCTATTGGTCATTCAAAGAAAAAAAAAGTTTTTGTTCTATTCGGTTTCCGAGGTAAACCAATTTGAATGTACAATGTTAATAGATGTAATGCTGAAAGGAATGTCAAAACGCACTCAGAAGTACAAGATTAATTGCAAAGTGCATTGATGTTGACGGTGGAGTTTTTGAAAATTTAGAATTTTATAACCTACAATAAATTTGTTATTTGAACAATAAATATTAGAAACAGTAAGTAATATCTCTTTCTTACCAATAATTTCGCAATTGTACATTCAAATACATCTCTCTGAAACCGTTTTGAGTAGGTCATTTTTTCATGTAAACTTTTTTCTTAAAATGGCCGATGCTATGACCTTCTAGAATAGGGACCGGGCACGTGACTGATGCTGCCAATGGCGGCAATTCTGGAAACTTGGTTAGAATCACTTTCTCGTGGCGGACACGGTCCACTGGGCAATGGCGAGTGGGCGAAGGCCATCTGGGTGATGGCTAACTAGGCGACGCGACGGTAATCTGGGCGACAGAAACATAAAAACTTTTGCATGCTTAGCAGACATATTGCGGATTTTTTTTATTAAACTTAATTACGAATATTAAATATGCATATTAATATAAATTATGAATATTAGATATAAATTAATAAATTTAAATTACAAATTTGTTTTGAATTCATATACTTTTTTGTTTTAATATATAGGCCTATATGTAACATGTATAAATATGCTTTTTAATTATAAAATAATATTAAATGAATTAAAAAACGTTTTTTTTTATTCTATTATTGTGTAACTAGCCGGGTACCGTCGCTTCGCTCCGGAACCCTTGCGTATATAGCATTAAAAAAAAAAACTTTATTTATTTAGCAAATTAATATTGAGATCGGAGAATATACGATTTTCCAGCTCGTTGTGCCCTTCTCCACTTAACTCAGGTGCATTGCGGTTTGGCGCCACACACCTGGGGTTGCCGCCATACACTTCATCGTCAGTTTGCCAGATTATTCCCTATCCCGAATTTCGAAAAATCCGGCCTTATTCCTTGTCTACATCATAAAGGAAACCTCTGTGCAAAATTTCAGCTTTCTAGATCCAAGGGTTTGGGGTGGGCGTTGATGAGTCAGTGAGTGAGTGAGTCAAGACTTTTCTTTTTATTTATGTAGATTTTCATGAATTTTGTTTTATTTACATCATTGATCAGTTCTTTATAGATTATATTTGGATGTGTTATTTTCTCATTTTCAACTGTTATCCGATTCGTTCTTTACATATTATTCCTGGTGTTTTGAAATCATGTTTATTTATGAAAATATGATCTATATTTGTTTTCGTATTTCCATGAATTGTGCAGTTTCTTGTTGTTCCGTAAAGACGATTTTTGAAACCATTACTGCACATAAGTTTACGTATTTCTATACTACATTGTTATTATTCATTTTGAAAATATCTATATTTACGTCGCCAATCAGTATAGTTGGACAGTTATTAAATATATTTTCATTTTTTATGAATAGATTCTCTATTTCAGTAACATTTTAGTAATCTGTAATTTAGCATTTTGCTTACAGAATGACAGACAGAATAACGTTTTATAATATACGTTTTTATAATATATAATAATAATAGCCGGGTACCGTCGCTTCGCTCCGGAACCCTTGCATATATAGCGTTAAAAAAAAAACTTTATTTATTTAGCAAATTAATGTTGCTATCGTCGGAGAATATATAACTTCCCAGCCCGTTGTGGCTTCTCCGAATAACTCGGATGTATTGCGGGTCGGCGTCACACACAGAAAATTCACATTTTTCCATGTATCTTGCAAACGCTGAAGCGTTTGTGAATAAGTGATATATCGTTCGATAGAACTTTCAAATACCAACATTTTCTCAATATAATGTTCTCTTCCATCTTTTATATTTTTCGTTTAAATTGAGAAAAAGTCAAAATTTGACCCTTTAAAAGGGGCCATCTTGGAAACCAAAAACTTTTTTCGAAAGATTTTTGTAGCATTTTGTTTGTCTTAAAAAGATCTATATTTTATCCATTTACATGACCACTCTATCTCTTATAGTTTGGTCACAAAATTGGAAAAACGTAAAGTCTTATGACAGACAAAATAACGCTTTTATAAAATATAATTACATCTTTTCGTTTTTAAATCATTTTCTGACCATTTTTTTTAAGCATCTCTTTCTTAAATTTTGATGTATGATTAGAACGAAAATATTTAATAACTAGCTGAATCATTTTTTGCAAGAGAAATTTCAATATAACTTCTAAACAATTTTATAATTTTACAGAATAAAAATAAATTTAATTATAAGCGAGATTTTTCAAATTTTATGTTTAGACCGTTCTTATAACTATTATTTTTTATTATTTTAAAAATAAAAATAATAATATTTAAATTTACTGGGTAGTAGATCAATAGAAACGAATGATTTCTAATATTCATATTTAATATTATTTTGTAATAAACAAATGTATTTACAGATGTTATATGAATACATTAAAACAAAAAAAAAGTATAGGAAATTAAAAAACAAAATAATTATTTTAAATTTATTAATTTATATTGAATTTTTATTATTGCATTTATAATTTTAATTAATTTATAATTATATTTAATATTCATGTTTGGTATTCATATTTAATATTTAAAAAAAAAATCTGCAACATCGTATTCTTGCTGAACGTGCAAAAATTTTTAAGGTTCTGTCTCCCAGATGAGCGTTGCCCAGTTAGCAATCGTTCACTTAACCATCGCCCATTGTGAATCGGCCAGTTGACAGTCGCCCAATTAGCAATCGTCCATTGTGATTCACTTGACCATCGCCCATTGTGAATCCGCCAGTTGCCGCGTACCGTACATCATATTATAATTTATAATACAGGAGAAAATTAACTAACAAGGAGACGACACGCCCTATCTTTCAAATGTGAGTGCCCTTTTGTGAGATGAAAGTACACATGAAGTACTTAAAAATATATATAGGTATTGGGGCCAACGCCCTACAGATTTGGAGATATTCGACGTAGACCATCTGGAAAGTACTCGCATTTTATTGTATTTTTATTTATATATTTAAATTAGAACTGTGTTTGGTAGCAAGAATCTACTCATTTCGCATTAAGAAACACAGGTAAAATATTTTTAATTATTTTCATCGATTTTCAGGTATTGCCTTTTTAGCTCACTGCTGTCATAAGAAATTAAATGTTACTGTGGACTTACGGTAAGTTGCTGGACATAGTTTATAGCAAGACTAGCAAATGAAAAAAGAAAAATGTTTCATTACCGTTTTCGTTTCAGACAATGCAAAAAAAAGATAGATCTCGTTTTTCGTTACGTCACCCTAAAATCTAACTTTTTTCCGGTAAGTTTAACATTGTAATGAAATAATTAAGACAGATTATTATTTTTATTATTATTATTATTATGATTATTATTATTAAAAGTAAATAGTTAATATACAATAAATAAATATTAAATATTTTTAAACATATATAATACATTTACAGATTAATTTAATTTAATTTACAGTATAAATTAAAAATAATTCATTTTTTTATTATTGTTATCATTATTATTATTAAATTAATCAATAAATTTTCTCTTTCATATTTATTCATTAAATAAATGAAATAAATTATTACAGATAGATACAATTTCTTGTATGTATTGGAATGTGAGTTTTGCACTTTGAATGAAGACGAGGATCCTGACCACGTCTTATGGCGTTGTCAGGATCCAAGTCGTGTAAGAATTAGAAATAAATTTGAGGCAATTCTCGTAAATAAAGGTTTTACATTTCCGGGTAATGACAAGGAACTTATGAAAATTAATAAGAATTTCTTTAAATTTATTCATGAAATTGGTTCCTCCTTCTAAACTACTCTTCGGGATCATGTTTTTTTTTTCCTTCCACCTTACAGATACATTTTAATAACACTTGGGTGGCAGGCTAACAATTTTACTTTTTCTTCTGTCGTTTGGTAGTGGCCACGAAACGTGAAGTCTTCTTTCTTTTTTACAGGGGACATTTTTTTTAATTGGTTTTCAAGTGATCCCGTTTGGTTTTGGTTTTGGTTTGGTTTGGTTTTTTTTTTGTTTTTTTTTCTGCAGGCTACTCTCTTGGAGGGGTCAATGGGGAGGGTGGAGCCCGAGCTGTACCCGGCTCCTTGGATAGGGCCTTTGGCGGTCCATGGAGCTGTTCGGGGTGGGCTCCTGCCGACCAGATCGCACCCATTCTTGGGGGTTGCCTGAATTGTAACAGAGGAATTTTTTTTTTTTTTTTCTATTTGCTGAGTACTTTAATATGAGGGTTTTTTTTTATGGTTTCTTGTAATTTGATTGGTAATTTTTTTATCCCCCCCCCCCATTTTAATATATGTATGTCCTTTGTCAATGTTTTTCTTTCTGTCCGTTGTGTATGCTGGGGACCCGAAATCTGCTCTGTAGGTAGTGGTCCCCATTTGTCTTATATGTTTTAGGCTATAGATAGAATTTCTATAAATAATCTATTTCATTTTTCTATGAAATTTACAGTAACATTGAAATGGTTAGTAAAAAGATTTTGAAGGCTTTGCAATAGTTTTATTTTTTTGCAGAGGTTAGGGGCTTACAAAAAATATTAGATTCTACAGTAACATAACCTTTTTTATTTTTTTCTTATCTATTTCATATTATTACTTTTAAAAATTTAATTTTATTAGTTTTTTTCGCCTTTCAATATTTGTTAACATATTTATTTGTACAGTAAATTCATTTCTGAAATGTTTATTTTGTATAACAATGGGTGAGACCAAGTGCTTACTAAGTGACATCCTAGAACAGGTGTTTCATGCTAATATAGCGATCGTAAGCTAGGAGTAATCACCGGTAAACAGCGAGGTCTCGATACACAGGCCAATGGATATATCGTCGGAATCATTGTGGAGCCTTCGAAGCTAAAATAAATAATAAAAACTCACCAAAAAAGAAATTGGTGAAAAAAGTCATGTGCCTGCGTTTCGCGGCCTCAATGATTTTTTTTAGCTCATAAGAAGACTAAAAAAAAAAGCTAAAGTAAATATTCATAAATAATAATGGTCATTGTTAACATTTTTTTCTTTACATTGATATTCCTTTTTTTATAATTTTGTTGATGTTCCTTTTATATTTTTTTATTTATTTTATTTATTATTTGAAATTTATTTCATTTTACATGTGTTAGATACAAAGCGATCTCTTGTGGGTAGCAAATAGGCAGTCTTAACTATTTTGTTACTGTGAAATACATTTCACATTTATCTAACTTTTAGTATGATACTTTCTTCAATTACTGCTTATCTTCTTTTTCAACTATCAAATTTCAGTTACTTTCAGAGTGATTGAAAAAGGAAAGAAAAAGCTATGCGATCGAATAAGATAAGATGACTGACGTGTACACTATAAGGTTTTGCCTAATAGCCGCCAATGGCGCTGTCATCGGAACCGTGCCGTTTCCTCTTGGGGCATTCTGTGTACTCTTAGAATTTTAATATAGTTACAGGTCAACTAATCGATTTATATTTACTTTTTTGTTTTTGGCAAATAATTGATTATGGAATTGTATGCACGTATAGGGTTTTGAAATTTATAAAATACACAGAAAAGCTAGTAAGAAATATTTTATTATTTGTTTAATATTATTAATATTATTTGTCCAAAGATGAGAATTTCGTTGCTATATTTGTGTTTGGGTTCGAATCCCGGGGCCGACATGGATTAAAAAACACATGAAAAATTGAATTGAAGATGATTTTCACCAAAACCTTGATTGGAGAAATAAGCACTCTGATAAATTAATGCAGATAATGAACCTATAATCTATTAGCGCAATGTCTACTCATTTAAATGATTACGGCAAGTTAAATACTCCCTCTCGAATCCGATAATCTCTGGCTTCAGGTTTCACACCGTTTCTAGTCGTTTCGATTCTTTCCTGGTTTTCCGGCCCAAACTGATGGTGATTTACCGAAAATCAATAAACGAAATAAACACATTGCTCCTCCAGTCAAGTTCTGTTGTCACGTTCACTGGAAGTCTTGTCGTGTGGGCGGTCTCGGTCTGAACCAAAGCAGAGGCAATTTTCTGCGATCGTGTCAGGACGCCAAGCTGGGAAGGCGATAATCACTTAATCCTTTGCTTTTAATCCCTGTATTGCATTCAATGAAGTGATAACAAGTCGTGGAACTAATCAGGAAGATTACCTTAGGTCAGACATGAACTTAAAGAGTTTCAATTAATACTTTCAATTATAAACGGTGGAACTTAAAGAGATCCTCATTAGTACAAATAAGAAATGGGAATATTGCACAGTTTTCCCTTCATGTCTTGAGCTATTGTCAACGAGAATCTTGGACATGTGTTACGTTCTTGTTAGGGCTCATCAGCTTTGTGAAAAATTCTGCATTTTTAATAGTTCCCTTTTTAGTTATCATTCATCTCGTGTGAGATTAAATAAGAAAAAAGGACCATACACACAGAAATCCATAAATAAAATAATGCTCTATTACATGTTTCAAGGCTGCTTGGCCTAATCCTCAGATATAAATAGACAAAATAGATTAAAACTTAATAAAACTTCCATAAAACCAAGGTCGATGTAAGACTAAAAAATCAGCAGTAAACATAATATCTACTATTACAACAATAATAATAAAGCATGTTAATGCATAAAGAATTCTATATGTCTACAATAATAACATATTATTTAAGGTCACAATCCAGTACGTTATTGATCGAAATGTCCGTATTATAGCATTTTTGCGTTTTTATAATTAGAGTTTCCTTAGGTAATTATCATTCTCTATTGTGCCATCTTAAATAATATGATATTATTGTAGACGTATAGAATTCTTTGTGGAATATCATGCTTTATTATTATTGTTGTAATAGTTTACTACTCTAAACATCTCACCAAATTTAAATGTAAAACAACTACATTTAATACAAAAAGCAAATTTTCGAAAAGATTGCGTCTTTTCTTTCTCAAGCCTAAAATAACAATAATTTGAAGAACAATACTCTAAATTACATAAAATTCCTCGAGAAAATATAAATAATATATGAAAATAATACCATTTAGTTCCAATCTTTGTTTCTTTAACAATAATATACGATGGGGCTTAACAATTTAGTTCCTTGATTGTAACCTTATTATTACATTTTGTGCATATTTTATCTACAAAACTTTTAGCTAATCTTGTGAAAAATTTCTCTATTTCCATACCATCATTTCTATTCATGTTTTTTCTTTTTGTGTTCTGGATACACGTGCTTTCTATTATCTTTCTTATTTTGGTGTCCCTTTCAATATATAAAATTTGTATCTCGTTGTTAATACAATGATTTCTGTTCACACAATGTTCTGCCACTTCTGATTTTTCAATGTACTTGTTCCTAATGCTGGTACCATGTTCCGTCATTCGTTCCTTCACTGTTCTTTTACTCTCGCCCAAATAGAATAAATCGCAATTCTTGCATTCTATTTTGTAAATTATACCCATTTCATGTCTTTTAACACTACTATTCAATTTGCAACATAAAATGTTTTTCAGTTTGTTGTTATATTCAAATCCAATATTGAAACCAAAACTTTTGCAAATTTCTTTTAAAGTCAGACTATTTTTGTTTAAGTATGGTATGAAATATCTTCTGTTGTTATTTGTTGTTAGCTCTTTAATTTTCAATGTGTGGTATTGTTTTATAGTTTTATTTACGAATTTCTCCTTGTACCCATTTTTACTAAGGATTCTTTTCATATTCATAATTTCTCTATTGAATTCATCTTCACTACTTGTGTTGACGTCAATCCTTTGCATATAGTTTTCAATTATGTTTCTTTTTATGTTTATACCATGTCCTGATTCATAATTTAGTATGTGTTCACTTTTGTATTTTTTTGTATAATGTTTCATAATTATCTTATTCTCATTTCTAGTTAAGCATATATCCAAAAAATTTAGACTATTGTCCACATTTGGTGAGATGTTTAGAATATTTAATAGTAGAGGCTTTAGAAGGAAAGATCTACTAAAAAAGTATAGAAACTTTACATAGTTTACTACTGATTTGTTATCTGATTTTCCTTTTTTAGTCTTATATCGTCCTTGAATTTAGGGAAGTATTATTATGTTTTTATCTACTTTGTCTATTTATATCTGAGGATGAGACCAAGCAGCCTTGAAACATGTAATAGAGCATTATTTTATTTATGGATTTCTGTGTGTAAGGTCCTTTTTTCTTCTTCCCTTTTTAGTCTTCGGATAAGATCAGCGGACTAGTATTCCCGTTTTGTCTGTCCTGTGGACAAGTACCATTAAAATCTCAATAAATTATCATTAAGCACAACAATCGCAACAATTGCGTCGTTTGCATGCGCAACAATCACATTTATAATAATAAGGAAATTTAAGCAATGTCAATGATATTTTCTGATCAGAAGACGTTGCGAAGCATTGTGAATAGTTTACTAATCGCTTTCCGTGCCTTGTTTGAATTTGTGTATATTAAACTCCCTCAATTAAGACCACAAGGGTCTGTGCTTTGTTTTGTACCTTTATTAAAAGTCTTCTGTGCCTATCATTCAGTTGACCGAGATTTTGACATGTAGGCCTTCTGGTTAAAGTGATTTTCTTTTTGTTGTTTCTTTCGTTGGGTCCCATTCCCTGAACCTTTGACACTTGATGGACGACGCGTGTTGGTCGTCAAGGGTTAATTCGACTGATGAGCCCTAAGAAGAACCAAAAGAGCTGTCCCAGGTTCATACTGACGTTAATGGAAAATCGTGGTTTTTTCAATTTTTCCCATACTTTTCAAGTTTTATTTTCTGCACGTTAATTCTTCGTAGTAACGAATAATTCTTGTGAAAGATCTGATCTTTACATATTGTTGTGGGAAATACTTAACAAAAACAGTTTCTTAGGCTTGGACAAATATGATTTAATATTCAGGGTTCATTTTTGAGAGATAAAGACCAAAATAAACATGCCCAAACTTTCAATTGGATTTTTAGTAAGCTACATAATAAATGTTATATACCAGCTGTTTTAATGTGATACACTTAGAAACAAACAGACAAATGGAGAAAGAGATAAAGTGTTCAATGGAATAATGGTTTTGTTATGCTCAGTCAAACATAAAAGAAAATATGTCAAAAAAGAAAAAGAAATCATAAGTCATATAATAAAAATCGCCAACCATTAAAACACTATGTATAATTAAAAATAGATCACACAAAAGTCATATATGTCATTATTTCTTAACATATTTCGTAGGTATGTAGATGTTCAGAGATATTAAAAACAAATATTCTTAGAATAATCATAATACTTGTTTTCGAATTAAACAATATTTAATTTGATGTATTTTTTATATCATACTACAGTATTTTTTT
>JAFIDM010083950.1:6444-17445 GCA_023159025.1 Thereuonema tuberculata | reverse complement strand
ACATTAGAAAAACAAAAAAACAAAAACATTTCAAGATCGATAACAGATGGACGGAACGGAATATTTCGATTTAAAAATGCTTTATAATTTTTTTTTCTTGATTACTATTAAAATGTATAACAAACGTTAGATCACAGTTATATTATCCTGTGCATTGCTAGTTACTATGGAGATGTAAGAATATACGTCATAAAATTCTATGAAGTATTAAATATCAATTTGTTAATGAAAACTGAAGACGAGCACAACAAACACATGTTTAAAAATCATTATCAGAGTAAAAATTCTATTCTTAATACATCATTTTCATAACTGACTGAAATAGAATATAAAACACTCTCTAATAAACTTGAGGTTCCTCCATCACAATTGACACTAAATTTCGATTCTCACTAAACTGTATTCAACTAACTACAATAATATACACAGATAGACGTATACATCGAGCTGTTTTTCTTTCTAATTGTTCTCCAGTGACTGTATAACCCCTTCTTTTTTCTTTTTTTTTGGAATGACACGAACAAAAAAAAATGCTTTGTTGGTAAACTCTTTAAGAAAAGAAATACCTAAAAAGAAAATTAGTTCTGCTAACGCCTTCGCAGGAAATTCCATAGCAGGAATGCATGTCAGTGTCCAGCGGAACGTTAGTTAAGAAACTGTGATAGTAAGTAACGAAATGATGATTTTTTTTTTTTAGTTCTCTACAAGGTAATGAATCTTAAAATGTATTGGAATATGAACTTATCAAAAAATGCAGAGCATTTCACAAGAATGTGATGCTAATAGCAGAGCTCCTAGACTTGAGCACTTAGACTTTCAATTGATAGGAATTGTTTCAATTGATAGGAAGTGTTTTCATATATTGGGCGTAAAACTTATACTATTTTCATTAGTATAAATAGCAAAATTTTAACTATATTTTGCCCTCATTATCCCTGTTTGCGATCTCGCGGATTCTCTTATCCGCGTCTATAAAAGTGCAATCCATTTCGCCATATACGCGATCTCTTCGCGCCTATTCGCGGCCATGCGCAGTTTCAGTTAGGCTGCTTTTATGCTTGATTTTTTGTTACACACAAGCGTAAAATACCTTTATAAAATAGACACTGATCATGCAAAGCGTTCTTTACAAGGACGGTACACAAATGATGTTTTGATGGTAGCGAAAGCGTAGAGCAAAAAGAAGGTCCGTGGGAATCTAATTTTATTTCTCGCTTAGGACTAATACTTCAATAACGGTGGTTTCGGTTACTGCTGGGTTTTTCAAGAACCTAATGCCCGCGGTTAATGAAATTGATTTTACTTATCAATGTATTCCGTACTAGAGAGCAGTAAGGATTCTAGTATATTGTTAAAATGGTTTCACTGGCTAATTGTTTGTTTGTCTGCGATTTGTCTGCATAATAAAATGTTTACTTCCTATGAGTCTTTTATTTTTAAATAAAAAATAAACTTACAATTACACATTTCCGATTTATTTTGCAACGTCCGTAAATAAAGCACAACGTTATTAATTAACTATCTTACATTCAGATAAACGGGAGAATCTCAGCTATATTGACATTAATTGTTTCATTTCTTTAAAATGCTTATTATTTATGTTCTGATTAAAATGTAAACATTTTGCGTTGTTTATCTACAAGCTAGGACCTATGTTGAAGGTTTCGGGTTCCATAGCTAACGATGTTGATCATTTTTTTCCGCTTTGTTTTTCTTTCAGCAGAAGGTTCTAGTCATATATCCTTCTGTCAAATGGGGGCCATTTAGTTCTCGAATGGTTTCTTCTGATTTGTCTCTCTGGACATCTACTTTCCTCCATTGGCGGAAAACTCCATCAGGAGTTTCACGCCTGAAGTGTAGGCATGAGCTTTTTAGCAGTCGTTACGAACATCCCACATTGTTTCAGGAGTTTGATATTAACGAATCTTGTGAAGTTCCTTTCCTTCTAATTGGAGCTACTTTTCAAACGACTGATACGATTAGTTCCGTCATCTATCGGTGAGAGTATTCCTGATAGACTGTTAATTCTTTTATCTTTACTGTGTCAATTGTAGCGCTGCAGTCTAACATTTAACACAGAACGGATAACGAATAACGAATTGTTTTAACTTAATGTTGAATAAAAATGCGGTCTCTTAGGTATCGATATAAAATCAGAAATTGATGTTATTGCTCGACCTGGTTATTTTTGACATACTGATGGACAGAAGAGCCGGAGATAAATATCGATAAATAAAAACTGCGAATAATTATTAAATAAAGTTACTTAGAACTTACTAGTAAAGTTACTTATAGGACAAAACAGCAGGCCTGCGTCCTCAATGAGTTTGCGCAGAACAATATTATTTCATTTCATTCTTCTGTTAATCAGTCACGAAGTGATGTCAGAGGCCAGTCCAACTCTCGCCTGCCTTAATCCTTAATTAAGAAACCCGGGACTCCTTTAAGAAAAGGATGGGTGAGCCTACGACCTCTGGACGAAAAGTAAGTGTGGAAAAAAAATCCCAACCACTGCTTGGATCGAACCACGTTTCTTTACTAACAAATGTCTTATCAAAGTCCTTCAAAACCCCCTTTTCTTTTTCAGAATAATTAACCGTTTTCTGAATCAGAAAATTTTATCTGAAATTGAACTTGTTTTCAAATAGTGGGACTTGATAAACGGAACCGATGGGTGGGGGGAGAAGGTAGGGAGATTATTTCGTGAATGGTTACAAAGCGATCCTTCTTCAATGAAAACTAGATGAGTTACCCAAATGCGTTCGTTTACTTACGAGTAATTTACAGGGCACTAATTGAAACAGATAAAACCAAACAACATTTAACCTACTTTCATTTAGTGTAACCTCTGTTGAGTACAATGTAACCCATGTGCGGTTGGATGATGGCTAATTTGGACCCATGATGGCGTTTTATGTTCTTCCCAATGATGATGGATCTCAGTCAATGTAAACACAAACTCTTCTTCTTCTTGTTTTGAATTGGTGCCAGCAACTGCCCTCTTGTACTTAATTTCTATCGGAACTCCACTGAGCCGAGCTCCGTCAAAGGGCTTCTCAGGCGCTCTATGGCTTCCCGCATCTCGAAATAGAAAGATAAGGATATCGTAGAGACAGTGGGGGAGAATTAAGACTGATGGGTTACAGGGAGGTCCTCAAGAAAGTTCTTAAGAGCAGTTGATGCCATTGACTGATTTCAAATCTTGATTGACTTCATAAAAGCTATCAAAACTTACCTCCGAACAGATACAGCATAATCTTCTTCAATAAAAGTAAATACTTCAATAATAGTAAATACAAGCCAAGTGGAATGAATGTAAATATATTGATTTGTATGGTTTTATCTGTATACTTATTTGTGTAAGTTAAAAAAAAAGTTTGAAAAAATTATACGTACCCACTTCTTAAAAATGTAAGTACATTTTCTTACTGCCAAATAAAGTAAATAAATACATTTCATTTGAATTTTATTACACATTAGACTACATAAAAGGTTCAGGATTTTAGTACTACTTTAAAAAATTAGCAGAATTTTTATATTCCAATGGAAATATGTATTGAAGCATATTTAAATCGACTAATCGCGCTGGGCAAGTTTTCCCGGGGTTCTCCCGTTTCCCCTGCATTTCTTACACTATCCTTTCTCAGTCTTTCTCTCCATTTGTCCTTCTTTCCGTGGGATAGTACAAAAGATCTTTCAGGTCGACTTGCTCGGCAGTCATGCCACCCACTTTCAATTAATCTAATCTAATCTAAATCGACTAACTTTACAGCATTCAAAGACTTCTCACTTTTCCTAACTGTGCAGTTTGACTCTTGTTACAATTGTTTTAATTAAAGTTAAAATAAATGAAGTAAAACTTATATATTTAGCTTAAAAATATTAATTCAAAAATGTGTATTTCTTATCACAGCAGAGACTGTCTCCATAGAAAAATGTTGGCGCGATGGTCGTGCTTATTTATCACTGATAAAAACACAATTTTTAAATGACATTTTTGACGAACTACAAAACGTAAAGTTTCTCGATAAGTCCTGATATCCTCCATCCAGTCTGATTATTAACAACTCATTGAACCATTTTATTTGTAGTAGAGGTGAAATTTCCTCGTCTATGAATAATTCTAGACAGGTAAATAAATAAGTTTGTTCAAAACCGTTTGCTTTATTAATGCTGCAACGACAAAACAGTTTTTTTAATATCATGTATTAAAAAAAAAATCGATAGTAATTATAACGGAAGTTTCAATTTTTCGATTTTATTGTGGGAAAAATAAAACATTTTTAAAATTCCTCTTTTGATTGCAACTATTTGAAGTAGCCTTCAAATATAATATTATTTCTCTTTTTCTGCTAAATATTTTTTCTAAGGTAGTTTTGATGATTTGTTTTTTTTTTGAAATAATAAACATATTTGTTGAAGTGATATTTATTACATAATAGTATAATGGGATTCATCTCCATGAATTTAAGTCATCTCCATGACTTAAAAAATGCGCTGCTGACACGCGATTAAATGTAGAAGAAAATGAACTTCCTGAGTTAAGAGACCCAAGGCACAGACACTGAAATGTAAATTTCTCTTAATATCCCTCCTAAGTATGAGCAAAATTAAGTCATGTTAATACCCTTACTCCCCATCAAAATTTCAAGTGTTCTTGTTGATGTTAATCCTTTTATCCTATTGTGACACTTCTTTGTATCATTATCAAAGAGAATTAATTTCGAAGATATTGCTTCACATCAAATTGAGCATATCCCAAATAGTCTGTGGGTTTTTTAAAAAGATATTAGAATAGGGGATTCCGTGTCTCCTCCCTACAATCAATGGATGAATCCATTACCCCAAGACATACCAAGTTGTCATCTCATTGTATTTTATAACCTCAGCGGTGATAAGAATAGCTAATACTGTAAGTTCTATTTACTGATTCTATTTAAAATGAACTTTAAACATTGAATTAATACTTTATGATTTTAAAACATCAATTCTTGCTTCTAAACAGTAATTCGTAGATTTTTCTGCAAGAGTGTTTTAATTTGATCTTCCTGTTCTAATCCAAAAAGCGAATTTAACTAATTTACAAAAGAAATAAATTAAAAGATAGACATAAATAATTCATAGTTTATAATTAAACATTAGGGTTGGATATTTCTCTGTTATGTGATAATAGGTAAATAATAATAATTCTACTTCGATAGTTAAGATGGTTTTATGACAACTTTCGAAAGGAGAGGGGGAGGGTTGTGAACTAACATAAATTATTAACACTAAATATTTTATGTAATACCGTAGTTAGTTAAATAAGTGTATGAAATTTTTAATAACTAATGTCTTTTAGTTATCGTTTAGAAACGTAAGTCTACTTAACATTTATTATATTTCTGTTAAATTTCAAGCTTATAATTAGCGTAACTATGATGTAGATTATAATAATTAATTATGTATTTATTTTATAATAAGGATACATATATTAATGTAATATACATTATTGTGTATGTTGTGTTGTGTTATTCTTATTATCTTGAAAAAATATGAAATGTTATGATATATTTATTTCTCTTGATGTGACGTTAATTTTTAAGTTATTTTATTGTAGGATTGTATCCATTAACTCGTTGTTTAAAATAGTCTTACTTAATCTTTCGTCGCTTCTTAAGTTTCTCCTTATGAGAAAACCTATGTTGAGTTCCATGTCAAAGAGGGAGAGGGAGCACAGGTAACTAGCACAGGGTGCTTTCTGGAAATTTAATTTCTTTTAGAATTAATAATTTTGTTTTTCTCTTGCTTATTAGTATTTTTTAAACAAAATTTTTTAATCGTTTGCCAAAATTCAACTTATGAGACTTATAAATGAGATTCTCCTTTTAAATTTAAAATAATAAGAATTTATGTTCTAGCTGAAGACTTAAACACTAAACTTATCGCGAATAAGTTCTTTAGAATTTTTCTAAATGTTTCTTTTGTTTTCATGTTTCTTTTCAAATTTTAATTCAAAAATAAATATTTTAATTCAATGAAATTCTCGCCAATCTTTAATTAGATTTTTAACTATTTTTGCCTAATTGGAGATCTCAAAAATTTTTAACTTCATTTTGTCGATGGTTTCAAAATAAAAATTTAAAGGCTTGTCCACTGTATTCCATTTGCAACCCTCAACTGCTACTGAATTATTGAGAATAAATCCTTCTTTGGATTGGATAATTGAATACAGAGAAAAGGTCCTGGGCTACAATACTGTACAAAATGTAGTTCAGAGAGATCAAAGGGTGTAGGAATGTAGGAATTGATTCAGATAACAGGGCATTAATTTTTGCTTATGTATATTAAGATATTAAAAATTCTAATCGATGAAAGTTGTGGAAAATTTTTAGTAAAAAATGACTCTCCTACCATGAATAGAGGAAATTTATTCATGGTAGGTAAGTCATTTTTTTACTAAAAATTTTTCACAACTTACATCGATCTAAAATTTTTAATACCTTAATTTTAATATTAATATCTTAATTTGAGGAAATTCATCAAATAAATACGTGTGATAACATAAAGTACAATAAAAATAAAGGAATTATAGTAATGCCTACTAAATTTACAAAAAGCATTAGTGTGAACACAGATATGATATAATATTGTTGCCAACAAGATATCATAGTGTTATACATAGTTTTATTGTAAACAAAAGATAAAGAATTGACAGTAAAGATTGTTATATCGAGGAGATGGAAGTTTTTTTCCTATGTAAGAGGTCTCATGGAATGAATCTTAATTTTCTTCTCCATAAAGTCTATGTTTTGAAAAAATAAGAAGAATATGGTTAATAAGAATAGACATAAATAAAACATCAAGATATTTCCAATATTTCAAGATTTTAAAAGAAATTTATTAGTGAACCATTTTATGCCGCCAAGAAGAACTCAATTGGAACATCAAGAATCAAGTAAAGTCATGATGTATTCCAAAAGGTTAAGGTATATTTCCAAGTGGCGAGACAACTATTATTATTCCTGAACCAAAACAGCGATTGAATATCGATGAAAAATGAAAGAAACTTTTAAAGGCTAAAATTTGCAATACGGTACCTCAATCAACGTCATTCCAGGGATACATCGCCTGCTGCCTTTTTCCTATGAGCTCAAGCTGTTGGAGCGAATCGTTTGGAACGATTAGCTGTAGGTTAGGTGAGTTGAGGTTACACCCAATCCAGGATGTTTATATTGTTTTAAGTTAATATTTAAAATTTTAAAAATTAGTATTCACAGATAATTCAACGGCAACGAGGGTTTTCTCATACATTATCCGCCATCTTGAAAATAGTGCAAATACCAATACAATACAAATATCGCCATCTTGACTGCCCTTGAAAGAAATCGGTTTCTGCTTGATACAAAGTTGGGTGAACCTTAAGGCCTGTTGGAGGAGAAAGCATCAGGGAAAAAGTTATGCAGAAGTAATTTTGAACCTTCTGAAATCAAAAGGCTCAAAGTTATGAAATGTTTACGTACTGTGAATTTTATTGCTAAAGTTTGAGAATTGATAATAGTGAAGTCTAATATTATAAAAACGTTGAGAATGTTTAGAGTGATCTTTGCACACTGACGATGCGTTTTCCTTCCATGATCATTTTGTTGGTTCTGTTTGTTTGAATTGGTTGTTTGTATTGACTCTAGTGTAAATGAAACTCCTCTGTTGACTGAATGATGTTAATGGACGAACCGTGTTAGCTATTCAATAGCACTTCCAATTGACTGCTTTATTTGACTCTTAGATACACTGTTGTAATCGACACAATAAGTCAAGTGGGTGAAAGACATCTGATAATCAGGAATCCCTTTGAAATTGGATATAACACGGAATGCTATTTCTCATCCATGTTTCGCTTGGGACAGAGCTAATGTCCAGATGCCCAAACCAACGGATCGGCTTCTTTATCGAAACATAAGTGAATGACCCGTACTTTCTTCCTTTCCTTGTATTCTACCCATCTACATTTCATAATCATAAAACGTATTAGATCGGCTCCATCTCCTGTAAGCTTTGTAGTTGATCATCTATAAGGCGGATTTACTAAGGACATTAGAAGATAGCTAGAATGAGATTCAAGGCAGCTCTAACGGAATTTATCCTCCTAAAATTCTGTTTTCCATAAAATGTGTGCTGTTTAGGTTAAATTTTATTTCGGGATGGCGTAAATCCACGAGCAGTCTTTTACCGCCCAACTCAGAAGGAATTATAAACATTTGGTATTTTTTAACAGTAAATATAAATCGGTTCTTAATACCCATTTTACTTTTAATACCCATTAAGTTAGAATGTATTGAATTTTCAGAAGTTGCAAGTATACAGAGTGATTCAAAATTCCCTGTACAAACTTTAAAAGTAGGTCAGGAATACAAAAACAAACCTTATTATAGTGGAACGAATGTCCGCAAACGCCACCCGAATGTGCTAGAAGGTACACTAAGGTTCAGAAATAACAGACAAGTAAGGTAGACAATATGTTTATTCTCCCTACGTTTATAATACGACAATAAGTACCACAATCATGTCTGTTTCAGTCAAATTATTCAATTTCACATAATCTATAGTGCAAACGTTTGATGATTGGGCACACGTTAGGGACCGTTGACAATACAATCATTCAGCGGCTCGTTCGTTTCCGTTCGCTGCCCCATAGATTAGGTTCGTATCTGTCCTCTCAGCATTAGTGAAGCGATATATCCTACCCGTACAAAATCAACGTCTCAAATGACGATGTCTCACACTGCCCAAGTAATGTGCTGCCAAACAGCACCCTCCAGCACATTCGGATGGCGTTTGCAGACTATGAATAAGGTTTGTTTTTGTATTCTGGCCTACCTTTAAAGTTTGTACAGAATTTTGAATCACTCTGTATATATATAAGAACACATTTATATATTATTTATACCTACAAAAATATAACCAATATCATATAGAAGAAAAGGATCAGGACGGTGGAGTGATGAGATTAGTGTAAACAATTTCATGTTTTAAGTAAAATCTGCCGACCATAAAAATCACATACACATTTAAAATTAATTAAAAATCATGCAACGTTTCGGACCTTCGGTCGTAATTAAGGTCCCTTCTCAAGCACAGTACCCTACCTATCAAAATCCTCCCTAGTGGGATTCGTTAACAAAATGAGGAGGATTTTGATAGGTAGGGCACTGTGCTTGAGAAGGGACCTTAATTACGACCGAAGGTCCGAAACATTGCATGATTTTTAATTAATTTTAAATGTGTATGTGCTTTTTATGATCGGCAGATTTTACTTATATTGAATAGCACGTTAAATAATTTTATATAATTTCATGTTTTATTTAAGTTCTGTGGGAGATACGTTTTACAAACGTAGCGCTTGTGCAAATGATTCGAACGAAACAATTATTCAATTAGGATGAAAATATTCTTTATTTATTTTATAACCCAAAAGTAATGCGAGATTTAATACTGTTACAAAAATATTACTTTACTTACATTTTCCTCAAATAGCTTTTACATCATTCTAATATTTAATGACAAATTTAAAGACTTGACAAAATTATATAATTTAAGAAGGACAAAGACATCTTAGGTTTGTATTGTTTAAATTTTCTTCGGGGGAATAGTTAGGTCGGATTGGCCTTTGGTTCATCATTGTTATGTCTGTCAGGCAACAGAGAAATGACACAAGGATGCAAATGAATCATGCGTTTGACTTAAGAGGAATTTAACTCTTGTCCAAAGTTCAGATGCAAATGAAAAACACTTGATGTTTAAGACAGACCTCTTTGAAAGCTATAAAGAAGGGCATTTCATATAAGCATTCAAATGAGGACAAACAAATGGATATATAAAAAATAATCAACTGCATTTTTACTTTTAAAAAATCGGAATTTTAAATTCCTCTGGCTTAACTTGGGTTTTTTGACTCCTGAGGTCAGTATCAAATGGCGCAAAATTACCCCAGATCTCCCCTCCATCCACATTTACACTAAATACCGTTCGCTACTTACTGAATTCCTTGTAATTAGCAGATTTCTTACATTCGTCATTTCGCGTAGAAAGATGTAATAATTGAGATGCTTTTGAAATGTATTTCGAACTTGTATCGTTCTTTGCATTTGATATTTACTGTTTTTAATTACAGTTTTTAGATTTATTCAATGTTAATCAGTTTGTTAAAGCTGTAGGAAAGCAACAAGTAAGTTAATTAGGATTTTATGAATGTTAATCTTAACCATTATTTTACTAGAAGTTGTTAGTATTGTCAGCAATGTTGGACTGTATTTCTATGTCTGCAGAAAGAATTTTTTTTTACAATAAATTCCAATGAGAGAATAGATACAGAGAGAATCCTTTTTGCTTTCTAGGTGAAGATGAATTTATGATGGGGGCAAAAAGGATATTTTCTTTTCGTTTTCCTCATTAAACATTCGCTTATTTTTCTTTTTACAAAAGTGAAATTTGCTTTAGAAAGGAGCTTTAATAGTGATGCTTATATTATATCCAATGAACCTGTTAATCTCGGGGTCTGGTATTTAAGGTCAGGTTCTTTGATGGTTTTGTTGCTGTCTTTAATGGCTTCGGCGCGACATTCGATGACTGGATTGCTGTAAGATCAACACGACTGTGTTTGTGGACGGGATATTGCCTTGAGACCAAGGTATTGGGTGTTGGTAATGACACCGACATTATCAAAAAACTCAGTTCATCTTTTTATTGCCTAAACAGTGACCGACTTTCATTTCGTTAATGTTTACTAACAGGAACGTATTAGTATCCGCATTAGCTAACACATTCTCTGACCTTAAACTTAAGAGATAGAATTATAAGTAATAATAAGCAAAGATTAAATAAAGCTTAAAATAATAAGTCGCTCTTAGATGCTTCTGAAATTTATTAACTAATTGACTCTATCAATATTTTATATTTTTATTAATATCTTTTTAGATTTAAAAAAGATATGTTTTCAGTGGAGTACCGGTACATTATTTACAT
>JAFIDM010083949.1:0-17446 GCA_023159025.1 Thereuonema tuberculata | reverse complement strand
ACTTTTCAGTGGTTATCGAGTTAGAAATAGTGATAGTTTTTGAGTTACAAATAGTGATTTTTCAGTATTCTACCAAATAGAAATAGTGCTTCTTTCTTTCTTGACTCTCTTTTTTTATTCCAATTGACACCTTTCAGTGTTTTTGAGTTACAAATTGTGATTTTTCAGTATTCTACCTAATGACATACTGCTTCTTATTTCTTGACTCTTATTTTTTTTTATTCCAAATGATACTTTTCAGTGGTTTCTGAGTTACAATACTGTTCAGTATTCTATCTAATAGAAATACTGCTTCTTTCTTTTTTGAGTCTTTTTTTTATTCTAATTGCCACTTTTCAGTGTCTTTCGTGTTCCCAATATTGATGGTTTCTGAGTTACAAATAGTGATTTTTTAGTATTCTATCTAATAGAAGTACCGCTTCATTCTTTTTTGACTCTCATTTTAATTATAATTGTCACTTTTCAGTGACGTTTGAGTTACATTTATTGATGGTTTTTGAGTTGCAAATAGTGATTTTTTCGGTATTCCACCTCAAAAAAAGAGTGCTTCTTTCTTTCTTGACTCTGTTTTCTTTACTCCAACATCTGGCGTGTACACGCACATATTTTTCATTATCACATAAAATTTGGTTAAGTAAAAATATTTAAAATATTGCAACGTTTCGGCAATTATCGTTCTAATTGTCAGTTTCGAATTACAAATAAACTGACGGATGTGAAATAAATCAACAATCTGAGATTCGAAAAAAATATTGAATACATTCCTTATTGATGGGGGAAAGGAAAGGAGATATAAGTCAAAAAACAATATGAAGAGAGTTGTAGTCCCTACGGCCTAATGGATAAGGCATCTGACTTCGGATCAGAAGTTTGCAGGTTCGATTCCTGTCGCGGATGTTTCATTGTAAAAATTATTTCTATTTTCCATTCTCTCAGAAAATTGCGCCGGACAGACAGACAGAGAAATAAAAGATTTTATAGTTCGTACAAACAGCCGTGGACGCTGAGCCTCCTCACCCTCTCCGCCCCCACGACCGCCCACAGGACCCCCTATCCCACCCCTACAACCGCCCACACCACCCCTACCCAACCTTCTTCTTCTTTTTTATATACTGGGGATTTTTAAAAAAACTACGTTTTTTTAAACTGTTAACTTTACTTAATTGTTATTGCTTTTTTTAAATTCTACAAATTAATCACTGCCGAAAAAGTCCAAACATGATGTAATTCTGATACGTCTAAGCATTTTAATGGTCAGTGGATTAAAAAATATAAATGATACCGTACTATATAATTAGATAAATAAATATAGTTTAATAAATTAGATACAATATAACAAAGAGCGTTTACTAAGAGTAAAATAAAAGGTAATTGTATAAGGTAGTCATTTTGCAGGGTCATTTGGTTTATAACATAAACATTTATTGAATCCTAAAACAGAAATTGAGTGTAACTTTTAAATATAGTGTAACAATGTAAAAAGTTTAGTAAGTTTTACTAATAAATCTATAAAAGAATAATAATAATAATAATAATAATAAATGAATTCATGATAACCTAAAAAAGTATTCTGTTTTACAAAACATAAGTGATTATCACATGAGGACGTCAATAAAAAAATATAAACCTTTATATATGCGTTTTACTGGGGATGTTTTTTAAAGAGTTGAGAGATATTACAGAGTTGAGTTTACATTCTGAAAATGAAGGAGGCCTCTGAAGTAAATTCCAACATATTATGAAAACAAAAAATAAAATAAATGATTTTAATTACTTAATATATAACAAAATATTATATTGAATAAAAGGGAAGTTAAATTGAATCAATGCTTATGACATTTCCAAACTTATGATAGTAGTATTTTTAAATAATTACAAATTTTTATTTAGCCCTTCTGTAAAATGTTTGAGAGTCAACAACTAAACAAATAGATTAAATTATTATAAATAAAGATGGATGCTACTTATACTTATATAATTGGTGTGGTGAGAAACAGTGTACATTCTCGGTATTTACCTTTTTTCTTATTAGTCATTAACTCTGTAATGGTTTTCTTAATAGATTGATGAATCCTCCTCTCATACAGGTCCTGCGTCCGGGAATAAGATCCGCGATCCTTAACCGTTCCCATCTTCTCTCTCATCCGTGGAGTTTAGCTGGCTGACGAGTCCTAAAGAGAACGAAACGGCCAGTCTCTATCTCTACCCTGTCTCTACCAGATAACAGCTCAGGGTGTGAATTCCTTTGCTTAGTTTTATGTCTTACGTTGTTATCATTTTCTTAACGATATTTATGTGGTTTAAATTGTTTCAGTATGTTCCAGACTGTATGTAATCCATAATGTTTACTTTTTCATCTTACTTTTCGGAATAATTCTCATCTTGATTTTCAGCAAAACGAATATAGTTTTTTTAATTTTCATATTTTCCTTATTTTGTACCTTACTCTCCTAAGAAAATTGTGTCAGTGTTATAGTTTGAGGCACTGGATTGCGGCTGGAGAAGCCGGCTTCAATTCCTAGAGGAGGGAATTTTTCTCTAGGTAAACAAGAAATAGGAATGGGAGGTCTTTCCTGGGAGTTAAAGGAGGGTATACGTTGGTCTGACCATCTGAATCCAATTAGTCTTATTAATCATGGAATGCTGGAAGTCTTTCTCCCACGACTTCAAAGACTACAGTGGATACTGTAAGTTTAACTACCAAGGAAAATGAAAGTAGTCAAATCAATCATTGTGTAGGTGTGTGTATCTCAGCCCAGGATTATGGAATGGAACTGTTGTGATGGTCATCGTAGTTATTCAACTTTGTATTACAAGTCTTTTGATACTGAGACTTTGTCAAGAATTAAAGTAACAAAAAAATTCCCATTGAAAAGTATTTGAAACCAAACAATGGTGCCTAACAATGAATATAAATCTTTTTTTTGGGAAACGGATTTGCAGGCTTCTCGAAGGTTAAAATTAATCGTCTTTAGACAACAAGTAGATAATGAGGATTCTTGGAATATTGTTGTTTAGGATTTGATTCTCTCACACAACCACACTGAAAAATAAAGCAAATTTAATAAACTCTTATTCGATAATGCCAACTTCATTATAATTTTTTTTTAATTTTATTAATAATCTGCCGGTTTTTTTTTAAATATTATTGTTTTTTTTCTTAGATAAATGTAATTTTTAATTACTGATTTTTTTTTTGTAGAATATTATAAAATAAGAATATCAAAAATTAATTTAAAGATAATTATTAGCTTGAAAAATTTATGACTGAAAGCAAAAAAGATATTTTAATATGAAACTGAAAATCCGACTTCTACAGTTCGCTCATGCAGTTCCCCTGCACTTCTCCCACCATACTTTCTCAGTATTTCTCTCCATCTGTCCTTATTTCCGTGGGATAATACAATAGACCTCCGGTCGCAGTGCTTGGCTTCTCTACCACCATCATTCACTATATAACATAACATAACATAACATGTAGCAGATAGGAAAGATTCCTATAAATATTTATTTTTTCTTTTTTTTATTATATATACGTAGTTACTTCTGGAAAAAGAACTAAGGAAGAGACTAGTGAAGTGCTTTGTGTGGAGTGTGGCATTGTATGGGGCAGAAACATGGACATTACGACGCAGTGAAGAGAAACGACTAGAAGCATTTGAAATGTGGATATGGAGAAGAATGGAGCATGTGAAATGGACAGACAAAATAAGAAATGAAGCTGTGCTAGAAAGAGTGGGTGAAGAAAGAATAATGCTGAAACTGATCAGGAAGAGAAAAAGAAACTGGTTGGGTCACTGGCTGAGAAGAAACTCCCTAATGAAGGATGCACTGGAAGGAATGGTGAACGGTAAAAAAGTTCTAGGCAGAAGAAGATTTAAGATGATCGACAACATTATGGTAAATGGATCTTATGTGGAGACGAAGAGGAAGGCAGACAATACGAAAGATTGGAACTACGTATGTATGTATGTATGTATGTATGTAGTTACTTTTTTTTTTTGGCAATTTTCGCTTTATACTTGTTTCGTTGTATTCCGTTGATTTGACTACTATGCCTATATACTTTTAAGTGTTTCACTGGAATGCTCACCTATCTGTCAACCATTGTGATGTATATTTCTACAAAAAAATCGAAAATTCCATTAAATGTCTGCAAAATTATACATTGGTAATAGAATGAAAACCTGAATTTCTATCTCACAAAAGTTATCTTTAATCAAATGACGTTGGTTCGAAATTTTTCTTATGTTTTGAATGTTTTCTGAAGAGTATCATTCAAGAAAGTATACTGTATTTAAAATTGTATTTATTCGTTATTACTGTATTATTCTTACACAAATGTTTAATAAATGTTTAAAATGTTAAATATATCTTTAAATTAATACAACCTTAAAATGACCATTTTAAAAGTGAAATCGAAACATTTCGTCTTTTCACCGCTAGGCGCGCTGTGTCGTAATAATAAATTCCGTCACTTCCGGTTTTCGGAGATATTTTAAAAGCTTATAACTTTTGACTTTGAGGTCAAAATTTTGGTTTCATTGTTTTTATTTTTTTATGCTGAACATTTTCATATATAATTTATGATAATGTTTTTTTGATATCAAATTGTGTCTCCAAGTTTTTTGGAAACCTGAATTTTTGCCACTTGAAACAGTTCAAGTTTAAATTCATTTCAAATTTTAATTCAAATTTTTGGAAAAATGCAAAATTTTTCAATTAAAAAATTATACTTCATGTTTAAATTAAAACGAAAAAATTGCCGAAGTTTTTTCAAACGTTTTTACATGATTCTTTTCGACCTAAAGTCTTACCCGAATTTCCGAAATAAAACTAAAAACAGTGGAAGGTCATTTGTATTAACAGGAATGTGCTGAAACTATCTCGCCAGAAATGACTGCAATAGACGTGCAGTCTGGCAAGTTCTGAAAATAATTTTTTAATTTTCTGCAATATCAGAATTTCGGAATAATTTCGGATTATTATATCGAAAAAAACTACTTTGAATTATTTTTAGTTTTTACCAGAGAGAAAAATAAATTCTTCAATAAACTTTTGATTAAAGATTTTAATACGCAACAACGAATCTTCTTTTTGAGCATCCTAAATTCTCAATTCTTAAGAAATAAATCCTTATTTAAGAAAATAAAATATATATATAATTTAAAATCACCCAATTTTAATTTTGAAAGAACAATTCTTATCAAGAAGTAAACAAATAAATTGTTTTTATCACGTAAACTCATTCACAACAAAAATCGATTCCTTTACTCGAATGAACCAGGGTGAAATAGGCATAAATCTTATTCCTTCCGAGCTGGAAAAATCACCACGGGTAGCAATAGGTTCATTTCATGCAAAATCACCTTGGGTGGTTCCCTACACCATCTCAGATCCGAATTATATTTTTTTTTTCTTGGACACATACCCAATGTTTAATTTTAAATTCCAATTGTTGTCAGTCTCAGTTTAATGATAGACTATGAAATGTAGTAAAATCTCTAAATAATGCTTTGAAAAAGAGATGAAAGTATATTTTCATTCGGAAACTTCTATTTAACTATTGTATAGTACTCTCAAAATCAGTTACACTCTTCACATTTGCTGAAATAAGTACATATTTTCAAACGCATTGCAATTCCTGTACATGTAAATGATTTATGAAACCTTGTATACTATTTCTGTTTCCGAATGTCTGTGGGTTGTTGTGGCAGGAAATGATTATGAAATTTATTATCAAATCCATCAATACATAAATCAGATGCTTAATTGTCTTTGGTGAATCATGATTTTACTCAACTTTTTAGTTTAGGATTTTTTGATTGAAAGTAATTACAAGGTTACATTCAGCACCTTTAAGAGAAATACAGAAATTTTTTAGTTTAAACAATCATGAAGTATGAATTGACAAGTCTTTACGATTGAACGCTTTTGTTATATATTTTTTTTAAAACTTATAAAAATTTAAAATGTTAAAATTTGTTGCAAACGAATGAAAAAAAACATACCTTCATATGATAACTTTCTTAGTTATTTTCATGTAATTGTTGAAAATAGCTAAATAACAAGAGAATGATTCTAGATTATAGAATTAAAAATTAATGAAGCTATATTATTAACTGTTTTTTCATTTCGTTTTCAATTCATTATTAAATATATATATATTTGTTAGTTGTTAATAATCAATGTATATTTTAAATCTTTCCTTAACTTGTTGCTTTTTAAGTTCTAGAAGTAGTTATAAAAGATTTTGCTTACTTTTTTGGGAAACAGGAATTTCTGTCCATTCGGACACTTTAGTCTTTTAATTTAAATTTTTATAAACATGCAGAATTCCTTAGTTAAAAATAATACTTTATGCCGAACTGCAAAAGATAAAAAAATGCAAATCTTTGCGTCTGTTTGTTTTTGTTTTTTTCTTAGCTATTACACCGTTTCAGATGTCTGTTATTAATAAATTCAAGTGAAGCCAAAATATAAACAAACAAGTCAACCGAATCTTGACGCCCCTGTTAATAATTGGAGGGGGGGGGAGGTTAGCTGATCCTCCCCGTATGGTGCGGCGCTGATAGTTAGCATATTTTTGTGGTTCGTATAATTTTGATTTCTGACTTCCCACCATATTGGTCGTTGTAAGGAAGTCAGTTACTTGCGTCGTAAGTAAGTCTCTATCGGCGTAGAAGTCAAATCAACGAAATTCAAGAAAACCAAGTACAAAGCGTTATTGCAAAAAAAAAAAAATACAAATAACGTACGCTTATATAATAAAACAAGAAAATATGTAAATTTGAAGGAATCGTTTCTATCTGCTACTAACTAAGTTATGTTATAAAGTGAATGTGGGTGGCACAGAAGCCAAGCACTGCGACCGGAGGTCTATTGTACTATCCCACGGAAATAAGGACAGATAGAGAAAAAGACTGAGAAAGTAAGGTGGGAGAAGTGCAGGTGAAATGGGAGAACCCCGAGAAAACCTGCCCAGCACGGATCGGCTACCTTCACAAAACCCACATGAGAACCGAATCCAGGTACTCAGAGGTGAGAGGACAATATCATAGCGACGACGCCAACCGCGCGACCTGCTACTAACTAACAATTAATTTGGAAAGTTAAGTATAGTAGAAGTAATAATGATAATAATAATAATAAGAAGAAGAAGCGTTATTTCTTTTCTGATGAGTATTAGAGATTTTCTGTCATGTGGCGCCCTCCGACGGAGCCATTAGAAACTTCTGATCTGCTTCTGTTTTGAAAACGCTTCATAAGCGAACTGTAGAAGTCGGATTTTCAGTTTCGTATTAAAATAAATTTTTTTGCTTTCAGTCATGAATTTTTCGCCGCGCTGGTGTGGTCGAGCGGTCTCAGGCGTCGGTCTGTCGTGAGATCAATGTGCCAGCGCCCGGGTTCAAATCCCGGTAGCGAGCATGGATGTTTCAAAAATTTCCTTTCCTGTGTTGTAGCCTCTTCTTCACTTTCTCTTCGGTCTGACGTCATTCCTTAATGGCGTCCTGGGGAAGGCCACGGGAAACCACCCCAGTATCTTTCCCTTGTAATTCTAGGGAGTCTGCTAGGGGTTCGCCGTCTTGGGAACACTAGCGCTCCCTGGAGCACGGATGCTTCGGCAACGAAGCTCGCACTTCGGTGCGAACCGACCACACACATGAATTTTTCAAGCTAATAATTATCTTTAATTTATTTTTTAAATTCTTATTTTATATTATTCTACAAAAAAATCAGTAATTAAAAATTCCTATTTCCTATGAAAAAAAAACCACAATATTTTTAAAAACCGTTTGATTATTAATAAAATTAAAAAAAAATTATGTTGAAGTTGGCCTAATCGAATAAAAGTTTACTAAAGTTGCTTTGTTTTTCAGTGTGGTTGTGTGAGAGAACCGAATCCTCAACAAACAATGTTCCAAGAATCCTCATTATCTACTTATTGTCTAAAGTCGATTAATTTTAATCTTTGAAAAGCCTGCAAATCCGTTTCTGAAATAAAAGAATTCATATTTATTGTTAGGCAACATTGTTTGGTTTCCAATACTTTTCAATGGGAAGTTTTTTGTTACTTTATTTCTCGACAAACACTCACATTAAAAAGATTTGTAATACAAAGTTGAACAACTACGATGACCATCACAACAGTTCCATTCCATAATCCTGGGCAAAGACACACACACACACACACACACACACACACACACACACACACACACAAGGACAAACACAAATGATTGATTTGATTACTTTCATTTTTCTTGGAAGTTAAACTTACAGTATCTACTGTAGTATTTGAAGTCGAGCGAGAAAGACTTCCAGTATTCCAGCATTAATACGACTAATTGGGATCAGGTGGTCAGCCCAACGCCTGACAGTCTTTAACTCCCACTTCCTCATTCCCTGTTTACTTAGGAAAAATTTTTTTGAGAACTGAAGCCGGCTTGTCCAGCCGTAATCCAGTGCCTCAGACTATATCACTGACTCAATTTTCCTACGACAGTAAGGTACAAAATAAGGAGAATATGAAAATTAAAAAAATATATATGTATTCATTTTGCTGAAAATCAAGATGAGAATTATTCCGAAAAACAAGATGAAAATGTAAACATTATGGATCATGGGAAAATGTTTCATGAAACTGAAACAAGTTTCGCCCATAGAAATATCTTTATAAATATATAAATGATAACAAAGTAAGGCAGAAAGCTAAGTAATGGAATTCGCACTCTGACGTGTCATCGGGAAGAGACTGGGACGACCGTTTCGTTCTCTTTAGGACTCGTCAGCCAGTTAAACTCCACTGATGACAGACTCACAAAGTGCTAACGGTTAAGGATCCCCGGTCTCACTCTCGGAAACAGGATCTCCCCCCGAAGAAACCCCAACCAAAAATAAACAACAACACAAAAATATCTGCTTCCGTTCTTTATTTCAAAAAACAAAATCATGGAAGTATCAGCGGAGGATTCATCAATCTATTAAGAGTTAATGACTAATAAGAAAAAAGGTAAATACCCAGAATGTACACTGTTTCTCACCACACCTTGAGTTGTCATCGATAGGAATCTATAACAGCAGAGTCGTGTTGCTAGATCAGATTTGCCCAAATCTATTTATTTTCTTTCTTTTATTGTTTGTTTTGAGGAGATCCCATTCCTGGTAGAGGGGAACAGACCCACGGCCTTTCACGACTCCTGAGAGGAGCCATCAATGGTCCTAACAAGAACGAAACAGCTGTCCCAGATTCCTGTTGATGACAACTCAAGGTGTGGTTGCAAACATTGTGTATTCTGAATATTTATCGTTTTCAATTCACTAAAGTACCCATGGAAAGATTGGTAAAGTTGTAAAAAACCCCCCTACCCCTTTCCTAGATCCAAAAATGAAAGAAACATACTATTTTTAGCTTTTTTTTTTTTTGTTGGAAAAGCTATTTTCTTGTTTTGTAATTCTTTCCCGCCCCCATCAACTAACTCATCAAATTACTTGTATGAGTTTCCCTCTATCACAATAACTTAACCGCTGGTTGGACCTTCTTAAAAATTGATATGCATATTTGAATACAAGAGACAAATTCCCATAGAAATTCAATGGATTTCTATGGGTTTTGGCCACAGGTAAAACCACACTTAGGGTGATTGAAAACTTCAAGGATAGTAGCCACCTTGTGAACAAATTTCTAACTAATTTCCTATGGGGATACTAATCTTCATAAAAATCTGAATAAATAATGAAAATTCAAAGAAAAAGGAAACGACAAATGATTGAGTGTTCTGTTTAGCTTCCGCTGATCTAAATAAAATAAATAAAAAATAAAATATTCCACTGTTTCATAAGAAAACATTTTTCAGATTGCATATTCAAAAAAATATAGTTTTTTATTATTTTTAAAATCAAAGAAAAGAATTAAAAAACCAAAGTGTTTAAATTAAACTTCCCTAATTAGGTTTCTGTATCATTGAGTATTCAGGTTTTTAGAGTTTAAACAACTCAAGAATAGTTGCTTCATTATATGAAATATTAATTGTGTTTGAATGCAAATAAAATGCTTTAAGTAATAATAAAAAAGTAAGGAATGCACTAAATGTGCTCCGAAAATATATTAGTATTGCTCCTAGTGGTGTATCAATTGACGTTAATAATTACCTGATCCACATTGAAAATGTCATAATTCATAACAGTAGCACACACACATACGGCGAACTACAATCAAAGATTTTTATTTCAATAGGAAATAAGCTCATATTTGCACTATATCTATTGCAGAATCAAGTATGACACCTGTAAAATGGTGTCCAAATCTTCCCCCATCAAATAAATCATTTCCCTTCTATAGCGCTATCCCGCTTATTACGCTTGTAGGTCATGGTCCCTTGACGAGCGTAATAACGGGGTTTTACTGTAAAGACTGAAATGTTTGAATGGGCAAAATTGCATCTTTCCAAAATAAGAAAACAAAATATCAAGTTAAGGTAGAAAATGAATTGTCATATAGTTTTTAGTCAAATAAAAGACTGAGAATGGGGTGTCCACTCAGCCCTTTACTTTTTACTATATCTATAGAAGGATTAGAAAAGAAGTTGAAGGAGGCAAGTAAAGGAGTTGTTAAGATGGGGCAAAGTAACATAAGATATCTTGCTTAAGCGAATGATATTGTAATATTATCAAATAATATTATAGACATGCAGGAGAAGATAAATGTTACGGCAAAATTCTTGAAGGGATTAAAATTATAAATTAATTTGCAAAAAAACAAAAATTGTTATTTTTAAAAATGGGGGAAAAAAAAGCAAAAATGAAGAATGGTTTTGGGAGGGAAAGGTAATTGAAACAGTAAATGAGTATAATTATCTAGGCTATTGGATGAATGGATGCAATAGCCCAATAAGTCAGATAAAAAATTTAAGTAATAAAGGTACATTAGCGGCAGTTGAAACTAGTAAAATAATCAAAACGACGGTAATAGGCTCACCTAAGACGCATCTGTGGCTCTTTAATAAATTAGCTAAAAGCTCTATGATATATGGGGCAGAAATTTGGGGGTGGGCAAAAAGAAGGGAATTAGAAAAAATACAATGGAGCCCCGATTATCCGCGAGCCCCGCGAGTGTCGCGTAAAATTTTCTTCATTACGAACCTCAAAAAAAACAAAAACAAAAAAAACAAAAACAATTTTAATCCAAGCTAACAACAGGGAAAATTCAATAGGCCTTATAGTGCGATAGATCGAAAATTACTGACAGGTTTATTGTGCGTTGTGATCCTATAGGCCTTCTCGGAATTTGTGGATGTAAACGTAAAGCAAAGATTCCTGATTTACTGTAAAGATTTTAAAAATTTTACATATTATGTTTTTTGTCCAATAAAATGTAGTTTTTAATCTTTTTTTTCGTGTTTCCACCTCATTTTTAGTCTCATTTCGGGTTATCTGTGATTTTCGTTATCTGCGAAGCCCTTGCCACTCAATTCCGCGGATAATCGGGGCTCTACTGTACAAAGAAAATACATCAAAACTAGCCGGGTACCGTCGCTTCGGATCCTTTGCATATATAGCATTAAAAAAAAAAAAAAAAAAAACTTTATTTATTTAGCAAATTAATATTGAGATCGGAGAATATACGACTTCCCAGCCTGTTGTGGCCTTCTCCGCTTTATTCAGATGTATTTCGGGTTGGCGCCGCACACATTTTTGCATGTATCTTGAAAACGCAGAAACGTTTGTGAATGACTGATAAATCGTTCGATAGAACTTTCAACTACCAACATTTTCTCAATATAATGTTTTCTTCCAACTTTTATACTTTTCGTTTAAATTGATAAAAATTCAAAATTTGACTCTTTAAAAGGCAACATCTTGGAAACCAAAAACTTTTTTCGAAAATTTTTTTAAGCATTTTGTTTGTTTTAAAAAGATCTACATTTTATCCATTTGGATGACCTATCTATCTCTTATAGTTTGGTCACAATATTGGAAAAACTTAGTCTTATGACACACAGAATAACGTTTTTATAATATATAATTCTATTAGGATTAAATTGGGATACCCCAAATTATATTTTGAGAATGGAAATTGGTTTTGAAGAAATGTTTACCCTTCAAATGAAAAAAGCTGTAAATTATATTAGAAAGATTTTTGAGATGGAAGATTACAGGTTTCCAAAAGAGTATTGGATTCCAATGGAAAATGATGGAGTAAATGGGTTAAGAAATAAATGGAGAGATGAAATTTCAAAATGTTTAAATAGTATCGGTCTATCAGATGAGTGGATAGAGGAAAATTTTAGGTTTGGCAATAAAAAGTATTGAAAGAAATAAAAGAAAGAATGGAGGATAACGAGTGGTAAGAATTAAGCATAAAATAATAGCATCCACTTATAATATTTGATATAAAAATATTTACACGAATAATATAATGAAATATTATCTCAATGGAACTGATAAATGGTAGATAAAAACAGATATATTTGAAAATAAGATGTGGCAATTATAATAATTTAAATATGTATAACAAAAAAGAAAAAACTATTGCAATATAGGAAAATTAACATTGCAACATATTATTTTATATTGTGAAAGTTTTATAGCCGAGTGCACCAAACTTCTATGAACTTTGATGGCTGCATTGTGAAGGTAGCCTGTGTTTTAAAATTATGTGAAAGGAAACAAACATTATTAAAAAAAAAAAATTATCAAGTTTCTGAATAAATTTCCTTTTTATTAATGTTTGTTTCCTTTCACACAATTTTAAAACAAAGGCTAAACTTTTTCTTGGTGCACTCGGCCATTAAAATAGAAAGAGATAAATGGTTAAGAAACATACTGAGAAATAGATAATAGTAAAAATGTTATGTGAAGGGAAATGTAACACAAATTTATGTATGTTTATAACTAATGTAATTGAGAAGTGGTCTGATATAATAAGAAATACAAAAGCAATTATGTAATTAAAAAAAAAAAGAGGCGTCCTCCCCACCCCGTGTCAAGGCGGTAGCCCGTACAGGGGTTTAATTAATTAGAACTGTTGTATATCACTAATATTAGAAGCATTATTATTGTTTAGTATTGTGTAAAAAGTCATCAAATGAAATGTATCAAATGTGTAAATAAATCTTTTTATATATAATTGGTTCGGTAGCAATTTGAATAGATCTTGGCTTCCAGAAATTTTGAAAATGACGTTATTTTTTGGGTTGTTGCTGATTTTTCCCTAACATGTGAACCCCCACATCCCCAAAATAAAATTCATTATACGCCCCTGACTCGAACTACAAATAAATAAACTGTAAAAGGGAGAAAATAAGGATAATTCCTAAAGATCTGAGAATTTTGGACGTTTTTACGTATTTAAATTTTTATTCGAAGTTTATTGAAGAATTTCTTTTTCTCTCTGGTAGCGATTTTGTTATTTCGATGTAACTATCGAAAATAACTTCGAAATTCTCGTATCGCAGAAAAGTATAGGCCGACAGATGGTTCTTGATGATCGCGTTTGCGCGAGATTTACGAAAATCTTGAGATCTGGCCATTAGCCTCTTCAGCAGGTCTCAAGGAATGGAGTATTTTGAATGTCTGTCAGTAGGAAATTGCTACCTAATGAATTTATTGTTTGTTTATTGATTTTTTTCAATTTATAAAAACTATATTAAAATGTAGTAAAAGTCTCATGCATTTCGCCGTATTATAATTAATTTAAATGTTTCAATGAATTGTAAAAAAAAATTATATAGGAAACATTCATGCATTTTTTATTTGGTTTTGATTTTTGTGATTAGCAAATAGCAAATAAAATAAATGTAAAATCTGCATTTGTGCCTTTTTTATGATTAATTCGTTAAAGTAATATTGCATTTGAAACTTAAAATGGATTGTCGTATATAAATGTATTTACATAATGCTAGTAGTTTATTTGATATTTTGTTTTGTTTCAATTAATAAGTTTTTAAAATTAGGGTTTTCTAATATTTTAGCAATTATTTTTGTGGGCGATCAGTATGCTTGGCAGCTCTTTCATATACTTTTGTGGCCCTGAAAAGGGCCTTCAAAGGTAATTTTTTTTTTTCAGCTGTTGCTTCCAGTAATGAAAGGGTCGGCGAAATATGTAAAAGATATAATTTTACAAAATCTAGCCAAGTACAGAATTCGTAATTATTCATTGCCATTTCGTCCATCTCCCAATAATTGCGTGAATTGGGAATTGTACGAAATAGCAAAAAATAATTACGAATTTTGTACTGTGTTTCATATTGTAAAAATATATCTTTTAAATATTTCGCCGAACATTTCATTGAGCTATACATTATACATTGGATTTAAACAATACGATTGATGTTTTCAACTACTATTGGAGGAATCGTCCAGGGGAACAACATCGTCGAATTCGCTGTTATCTTCATCAATAATTTAACTTCGCAAAAACTCTGGGCGTCGGAGCACAATATCTTCACGTTAATTTACGACTAAACGGTTGTCGCATCTCTTCCACTTACATCTTATTTAATGGATTAATAAATGGTCCTCCATTTATTAATTCTCTACGAATATATTCTTCAACTTGCAATATAATTTTTTGAGCGCTGCTTCGAATAGCAATGTTTCTCGCCATTTTGTGAGAAGACATGGATAGAGGCTATTCTCACGTCAATCACGTGAAATCGCGAAAATTCGGGATCCTCAAGAACCGTCCGTCGGCCTATAAGAAATTAGTGGGTTGCGGCTAACGCAGTCATTTCTGGCGAGATAGTTTCAGTATATTCCTGATAACACAAATGACCTTCCACTGCTTTTATTTTTATTTCCAAAATTCCGTGGAAATTTTACGTAAAAAGCATCATTTAAGAGCGTTTGAAATGGTTTTTGCAATTTTCCCTTTTAATTTAGGCATGAAGTATTATTTTTTTAATTGAAAAATTCTGCATGTTTATTAAAATTTGAATTAAAGACTGAAATGTTTGAAGGTTTGAAGGTTTGATCGTTTTAAGGTTTTTCATTATTTTCTGAGGGGAATTTATGTTTACTGCATTTAATCTAAAGTAAAAATGAAATTTTGAAGGTCACTGTATTTCTGAACTGTCATCATATGTCCATTGTAATGCTTATGAAGCGATAGCGGACTGCACTCCATTTCTGACGTGAGAATTTTTTAATTCATTCTTATCATAAGGAAAGAAAAACTTTGCAGGAATTAATGAAGGAGCAAGAGTTCACTCGTCTTAATCTGTTTTTGTTTCAGGATTATGTTTCACAAAATACTGTCCGTTTTCGTTTACGAGAGCCTTCAACGCTTTAGCGCAAGCTTAAGAGCTCCTTCGATTTCTTCAAAATAGGGCTAATAAAGATGGGATGTTTACTTTTTATCAGTGTTAGTTTACTAGTAGCTGCATTCTATTTGCGCTTTTCGGGAAAGAATTATGGAAAGAATAAATACTGTTGCAAAAATGCTCCTCCGTTATTTTTTTCTTAAAAGCGAAAATGTCCAAAAGAATTTCTTAGGAAAGTATCCATCTCAGCGTATCATCCCTCTGCGGAGTAAAATCGTCCCGAAGTTGTAGCTCTGCCATTCATAAACGGACTGTAACTTCTATTCCGTTTATTTTATCACAGGAAACATAATGGTGTACAAACTAGTGAAAAATCAGGAAATTCATCAATTTTCTCAACAAATAATTTCATTTATTTTTTAAATATTGAGAATAAATAATTTTTTAGAAATTAACTATTACATTTACAATAAATATTTTAGATACAAGTCACTATTTTGCAAATTTTTTATCATTTAAGGTTTTCGTCAAGTTTTTTTGAGTTGAAAATATCGAAAAAAATGCCTCGAAAAAACTGACTGTTATGGAATTTTAATTTACATAATTACAGAATATTTTGAAAATTAAAAACAAGAAATAAAAAATATCACGTATTCATATTTAAATTTTCAGAATTTTAGGTGCATTGGAAATATAAATATATATAAACGAAATAAAAGGTTTGCTTGAGTCAGTAGCTTAGGACATCAGTGGTTCTTTAGATAATTCCTCTTCCGTGACAATGAGCTTTCTTTGCAAACATCTTTTTCTGGAAATCTTCCCTTTTGAGCAAACTAGAAATTTAATCAAACTCTTTAAATAGCGGATATCTAAAACCTTTCAAAGCTGAAAACAGGATAAGATCTATTGATATATCAGTTTCTAATGTAAATAGAAAAATTTTTAATGCGGACTTTGAAAAATATAAAAAAATAACATATAGAAGAAAAGAGGAAGAACATTATAAAAGTCTATCGTTTTCGCTGACATCTGCGCAGCTTCTTCGAGGATAAGCACTCAGCCGGAAAAGTTTTATCTTTATAAGTAGTCTGTGAAGTTTATAGTGTTGATCTTATTTTAATTTGTGCGTTATTATATTATACTTTCTAACAGAGATTTCAAAGTCGAATTTTATAAAATTTGCTTTATATTGTTTGTTTTTATTGTTTCTCCAAAAAGATTTGTGTGAAATCATTTTAGTTCTTTCTTATTTCGCTCTATCTTTTCTGCCTAAAGAAGTACAAATTGAAAAAATCTTTAGGAACATTGTTCTTTGAATATTTAGAATTTAAAAATGCAGCACTGTCAGATAGTCCATCTGACCTACCACCACATAAAGTACGATACCACGTTCTAGACGATCGTCGACATTACAAGATTTGTGGATGCTGGAAATCTAAGAGAAAACAATTGATTTCTCTAAATCTTATCAGCGTATGTCTACAATTGTAAAGCATTATGAGAGTAAGCGACTCAGATAGTATATGTTATAAAGAAAAAATGAACTGAATATGCAGTGGTGGTCGAAACGCCTTCAAAGGCACTCAAGCCCAAGGGTGAATGGCAATCAGTCCAAAGAAGTTTAGATAACTGTATTTCGCATTTATTACATTTATTATTTTTTCATGCATTTACAATTGAAGAAGTTTTCGGAATACAGCAATTATATCAGCTGTTTTCTACAGATATTGAGAAGTGAATGAAGAGTTTTAATTACTAGAAACACACATAAATTACAGAAACTTCCTAGAAATTTTTATCACAGAAATCAAGCAAATATTGAAACTGATGAAAATATTAAATTCTGTATTAATTCTAATATCGGAGAAATAATAATAAAAGAAAACATTAAAAGTTCAATAACGTTATTTTTACTATGTAACAAATTGTTAAAAATTGCAAAATAATAATAATAATAATAATAAAAAAATGAATTTTATCAATTTTTTTTCCCAATTTCATTACTAGCATTTCAATTCTTTACTTTTCGTTGGTCTTTATTGTAAAAGAAGTCAATGTAATTACAAACTAATTTTATTTTGTAATATTTGATGCAATAACAGTACAAATTTATAATTTATGTCTCAGTATTATCTTTGAAAAGTTCCTTTTATGACTAATTTATTTATTTATTTATCTATTAT
>JAFIDM010083948.1:5748-17449 GCA_023159025.1 Thereuonema tuberculata | reverse complement strand
TTTTTTTTTTTTTATTCCAAATGATACTTTTCAGTGGTTTCTGAGTTACAATTGTGTTCAGTATTCTATCTAATAGAAATACTGCTTCTTTCTTTTTTGAGTCTCTTTTTTTATTCTAAGTGGCACTTTTCAGTGGCTTTTGTGTTCCAAATATTGATGGTTTCTGAGTTACAGATAGTAATTTTTCAGTATTCTATCTAATAGAAGTGTCGCTTCATTCTTTTTTGACTCTCATTTTAATTATAATTGTCACTTTTCAGAGACGTTTGAGTTACATTTATTGATGGTTTTTGAGTTGCAAATAATGATTTTTTCAGTATTCCATCTCAAAAAAAGGGTGCTTCTCTCTTTCTTGACTCTGTTTTCTTTACTCCAACATCTGGCGTGTACACCCACATATTTTTCAATATCACATAGGATTTGGTTAAGTAAGAATATTTAAAATATTGCAACGTTTCGGCTATTATCGTTGTAATTGTCAGTTTCGAATTACAAATAAACTGACTGATGTGAAATAAATAAACAATCTTGAGATTCAAAAAAAAGATTGAATACATTCCTTATTGATGGGGGAAAGGAAAGGAGATATAAGTCAAAAAACCATAAGAAGAGAGTTGTAGTCCCTTTGGTCTAATGGATAAGGCATCTGACTTCGGATCAGAAGGTTGCAGGTTCGATTCCTGTCGCGGATGTTTCATTGTAAAAATTATTTCTATTTTCCATTCGCTCAGAAAATTGCGCCGGACAGACAGACAGAAAGACAGACAGACAGAGAAATAAAAGATTTTAGTAATATAGATTCATGCAACATTCGAAATTGTAATGTACATGGGAGAAAACTGTATTGAATGTACATTTTTTTAAAAACATTTATGAATATTTACCAGCGATTATTTAATTCATATTACATGAAATCTGCATACAGAAGTACCGCAAGTAATCGATTGTTGATTATTAGAGGACTTGACATTTAGATATGAGGACAGACATAGCACATTGAAGTAACTTTAACATCTGATAAACATTCAAAATAGAAACAGGAATGGACAAATGGAATATGTAAGATTATTGCAGCATAACTAATCTATTTATTTTCTTTATAACATTAAATAAATAATATTTGTTCTACTTCCAAAATACAAAATTTGAACGATTGATTGGCCATGTGCTTCATTTTTATCTCTATTCATTTTTTAAGGATTGTAATCAGATACTTCATATTTTTCTACAATACCTTATAATGTAAGGAGAAGGAATGGAGATCAACTTACCTACGATGCTTAATATATTTGTTAAGAAAAGCCATGGCTGTTCTGACACTCGGCGCTGTTCTGACAGCCCTCAGCTCCCTCACAGCTCCCTCACGTATCTTTCACGGAGTATCTGCCATCGTTTAGCGCATTCTTGGGCTAATAAAACATTGCAAGAACATTAAATATTATTCAATGACATTCTCAAATTTTTAAAGTAATTAATCACAGACAAAACATACTTCAAATAGTAAATAATGATTATTACCAGGCATTTCCAATGGGTGGCCGATCATCTGCCAGACGTGTTCTTTTTTGGTCTTCATTAAGTACGATTTCGATTAAGCATCATATAAAATAGGATACTTCTCCACCTCCTCAATTAAACGCAGATCCCCATCCATGTTGTATGATATACAGAAAAAAAAATACGATGTAAAAATATTAAATGGAATTTACCACAAAAATAAATACGATACGGAGAACGACGTGCAAATGAATGGCGATCGCAATTGCTAATATCCTTTTTCCCGGCAAAATTTGTATCAATGCTCTCGGATTGGCTGTTGCTTAACACACACACTCCGATTGGCTAACGCTACCTTTGATGTTGATTTACATGCAAATTCTCTTTACAAAGGTAAGATCTGCACATTCTGACGCATAGCATTAATTTATTTCAGTAAAAATATTGTTTATTTTCGAAAAATAATCTCCTCAATGTGATATTTAATTCGTAATAACCTTCGATCCCAACGAAGCGGTGAACAAAATGGCGCCGGCGAAATTGCTTTCGATCTTCAAAACTTTAGGAATACGTCAGTGCTCTGTGATTGGATGTTGCTCACACACAAGATCTGATTGGCTGGCCTTACGTATGAGGAGACTCAGATGTTCGCTCATTTCAAGATAAACGTTTGGCCTTAAACTGAGACGCAAAAGCAATTATCTTACATAAACTTAACGTTTGACGCAGATAAACGCTATAGTGCGAACAAGCCTTTAGGCGTTACAATTTACGGAAAAGAAATGAAAAGAAAGTCTAATGAATTGAACCAGATTTTAGTGGATGCAGTATAGAACTGATAATTTAATATTGAAGTAGGAGGACTATCCAGTTAATTATAACCCAAGTAATTATATCATATATCAACATGAGAAGTTATCCAAGTACAATTATTAAGGAGAAGGCAATCTTTATTAGGAATAGAGTTCCTGAAACTGAAGACAAGAGATTGATTAATTCTCAGCAAGATCAACCGAGTGAAGTTAAACTAGGACGGATCCATTTTGAATTAAGGTGTGTTGATGCAGATATTAGAGAGTTTTGGCCCATCTCGCTATTCTAATACGGTAACGCTGAAATCACATGACTGGTATTCTGCGCATGCGTCACTATATCGTAGAGGAAATACAGTTAATGTGACACGAATAGCGTATGGCTTTACGATAGGAAACACGAGTTCCGATAAACATGATTTCCGACACTAGCGCTCCTGGTGACGAATTGTAGAACTTGAAGTCCAATCGATTTGTATCTATTTATTCGAAATTACCGATTACAAAAATGATTTTCACGATCGGAGGGCATCTTTTTCCTATGTTTTCGTGGATGCTTTCAGAAAACGTTACATTAGTAATCAAAATCATTACAGAATTTCGGCTTGAAAATTTGAATCGGCGATCGAGATGGAATCTCGTAAACATATCGTCCTTGATCGAGATTTAACGAGACTGAATTATTTATCAAAACTGATTTATCGAAACTGATAACAAAGAAAGACAAAACGATGAAAAAAAAAAGAATATTTCCTATTTTAATTAATTAAAAACATTCTTTCATCTATTTGATGCATTGACTAAATGATATTTATAAAAATCAAAGCTATTTTTTTCGTAAATAAACCGTAGGCATGATGACAATTAAGAAGTGTAAATTTTCACGTTATGGCAAAAACTCTCTTCATGACAGAGCCCGCTATTGTGGTTACCTTATTCGTTCACGTGACATTTGCGTTTCCCGTATATAAATCACGTTATGGCAAAAACTCTCTATTATTTCATTGAGAACTGTTAGTGAATTAAATAGAAAAGTAAATTTAATTCCTATTGAAGTTATTCCGTGCCTCATTACGAAGTAGAATTAAGAAGAAAAATACTATTGGATATCTCGGTAAACAGCGCCATTGGATATACAGCTGATGAACAATCGCAATGAATTATGGGAACAAGGAAGCAGATGTTCGGCAATTGCGCGCCATGTTTAAAGTTCCAAAAGTGTTCAGTGCTCATCAATAACGACGATTAATTGTGCGTCTAGAAGTGACTGGCGGAAGTGCTACAAATATTGGTCAACGCAGCAACGTCACAGAAGTGAAAGGCAAAGCTGAGACGATAGACTGTAAGTAATGAAAATATTTAATTACTTCCTTTTTGGAGGGTACTATTATTAGAAGACGAAGAGACCGATGCAAGTGCTTCGGACTTTGACTTTTATTAAATAGTGCAATCACTAAATTTGCTTTATTCACATAAGGTGTTAATTGATAGAAAAGCCTGATATTAACTATTATTTAATATCTTTATAAATATTATAAAGTGCTTTCACAATACAGTGAAAGAAAGCATCAACCATACTAGGTGAGAAACCTTTCATACAGGTGAATTCCATTAATCGAATGATTCACGTGTTTATCACACTAGAGTTGAGAAAGCCTATTTGTATTCACAAAGGTGAAATAGTGTATGGGTCATTAGTGTGCATAACAGGAGAACTCTCGCGTGGGTGTGAACTGTACTGTTAGAGATTGAAACAATCACTCCATATATTTGCATTATTATTAGAAGCGTGCTTGTTATTAAGATATTATTAATCAAAAGATTACTTTGGGAATTAGTTTTGATATTTCGTATCAAGTTGATACTCGAGAAGGAATTATTATTATTTCTAAGTTCAAGAACTGTAGCAGACTTTATGAGTGTTAAGTCTACTGACCTTTTACCTAAATCACTTGTATATCCATTATTCAGAAAGAATTTTAAATGAAAATAAATCACTTCATGATTTTTCGTAGCCTATCCCTCATTTTCTTTGTGTTATTCTGCGCATTACAATGCGTTCTGCACCTAATCGCAGCAAATATCTTCTTTATTATCAATATTTTATTTTCTTCAGAGAACTCTTCAGGATCATAATGAGCACAGGAAATTTTCGTCGGATAACATTAATTTCAAAAACTATTTTGATGTTGTCAATTTTCCATTTCCATAACATTTCGTTTTCTGTTATTTACTGTTCCTTTTACATAATTACTCATCAATGCCTTCTTTGTATGTATATCATCCCATCAGTGAAAATTTTCATTTAAAGAAAAATTCCCAAAATGAAAAGAGTTTTTGAAATTAATGAATATACTACAAGATGTATCAATGAAATGATAAATGATTTCATTAAAGATAGGAAACAAAAGTAAACAGAAACAAGAAATAACGAAGGATTATAAAGGAGTATTAAAACAACCATTAGGATTTGGTATAACTAAGTCAATAAAAGAAATGTGTAAAGAAAGCAAACTAGTATATTTGTATAAAGCGAATAAATTAATAAATAGGAATAGAAAAAAAAAAACTCTATGATGAGTACTAAGAGAGTGGTGCACAAATTACGGTGTAGGAACTGCAATGAAAATTATTACGAAAGTTCAGCAACAAAGTTTAGGAGAGACATTATTAGAACATGAAAGTGATTTTAAAAATAATAGTAAAAAATGTATCAGTTTGGGCAGATCACTGTAGGGTTTCGGGCCATAATGCTGACCCTGTAGTTTACATTTTATTCCATATACAGGTAAAAAAGGAACGGTCAATGTTAGAATCATGTTTGATAAATTTAATGCCATGTATGAATAAAACTAAAGTTTTAAAAGTTAGTGTCATAGCTTATGAATGGTTTAAAAATAATATCGGAAGTAAAGAAAAAAAAAGATCTTAATAATTTGACAGAAATTTAATTGTTTATTCAAAGTTTTTAATTAGCCTATATATTGAAATATTAAAAGTTCTAATTATTATTCTAAGTTAAGACCTATTGTTAATTTGTATTGAGAGTAGACCAGTAACGAGTTCTTGAAGAAGAGAAAATATAAATTTCCCTGTTATCAATCTGGTATTGACGATGTTCTCTGCAAAAGAAAATCAAATATTAATAATAAAGAAGATTTTAAATAAGAAAAGATGTTTTTACGTTTCAATGCAGTTATTGTTTGGAAAAGATAGAATGACCCATGTTATCTGTATTAGATTATTAGTGTTTAATTCTTTACCAATCTGATTCCAAACATGCTTCGTTAACAAATATTTAATCATAAACTCAAAATAAAATTACAACTTTTTCAATTTTAAATTGGATATAAATTGACTGAAAATACGCTTTATTTAATTAAATAAGAGTTAAAGAAAAAAAAATCATACAATTATTTACTACAAATTTAATTTGGAATCACAAATCAAAGGCATCTTTCAAGTATAATAATATTAATTTGTTAATTTAAAATCTTAATATCAGTCTAATTCTTTAAATTTAAAATTTGTATTGTTAGATTGACGAGAGAATTCGAACTGTTACAAGTAACGTCAGTGTCTTAATTCAAGTAATTACCAATCATTTAGATCGTTTTTTTTACATTATCAAGAAAATATCAATAAAAAATTTCCTTGTAAATATTGAACTGTTGTCCCCTTATGCTAAAACTGTGGGGAGAATTTTCGTTTTAAAACTGTCACATTTGCTCAATTTGTATGTAATATGGAGAGAAAATCGCCAACCGGACAATGAATATGCTTTCGCTCATTGAGCCAACATCAACGAGAATTCTGTACAATTGTTTCATCCTTATTATGGAATCATCAGCAGAATATACTCGTCGATGTTTGGCTCGCTGCGCGGAACCTCTACCCAAAAGCATTCTCGGTCCCGGGAATGGGCCGCCGGAATAAACAACAATAAAATAAAAAATGATTCCTGGAAGATCCAATGTATTAATCCCTTGTCCTCTCACTGAAAGGCACTAAGGAAAGGCACTAACATAATTTTGTATGTAATATTTTCCTGACTTTAAATTTAATGAACGCTGTTCGGAAAACTCTATTTATAACACTTCATCATTTAAATTTTTGAAAGGTGAATTTCATTACCTTAACTGGTATAAGTAATATCAATGACTTATTTGAAATAATTACCAATCATTAAAGTATTTTATTAAATTTTCAAGAAAATATCAGTAAAAAATTTCTTTTATTTGAATTAGAAGTTAATGCTTAAGCTAAAACTGTAGGGAGAAGCATTTATGATGATATGTCATCGTAAATGTGGTACTTCTCTTTTACTTTTACGTATTACAAAATCAATCTTAAGTATATTGTACGTGAACTTTCTTGGCAGTGTGTGCTGCATGTTCTGCATTTTTTTCCTTTTAATAAATAACACATATTATTATTTTATTTGTTTACAATCAGAAGATATGTTCGCAACCGTTTAATGTTAACCAGAGCAGTACCGTCCGATGCACAAGACTTTTTTTTGTGAGAAAGTTTTAAAAAGTTTTGAGAGTTGGTCGAATGGATCATATTTATTTTATTCTCAATATTCTCTGTAAATTAAGCAGTGCAATATTATATCATACTAAATCGTTTTCTTTCGTAATTGCGAAGTCTCTTCTCTCCAGGGAACAAATGAAAACAAGATAAAATTCATCTGAATGAAAAAAATTGAATTTAAGACTTAAGAGTTCTGTATTAGTTTTCTGTACAATTTTTTCTAGAGTTGTAACGTAATATTATTCACTACCTTTCTTTTTCAGCTTAATGGTGAAAAAGGCAATAAAAATTAAGCACATAAAGGATTTGATAATTTAAGTTTCACGAAAGTGTGATCTGTATTCTGTTATGGATTCAAAGAATAATTAAGTTATTATTGAAGAGATTAAAAGGAGATGATACTGAATAATTGACTCCTCATGATAACATTTTAATGATTTTTGTTGTGGAGGGCATGATTTATTAATATTTGTAGAATTATTTTAGACATTTGAATGTCACATCTTTGTATATTTCTTTTCTGATTTGCAAAAGTACCAACGACAACCGAAAATCAATTTGTTATTATGCATTTATTGGCTGATTGACCACTAATTGTTTGGTTTCATCCATTCTAAATAAGGGGGGGGGGAAACAAAGTTATTGTACGGAAAATTATGTGTTAATATAAAAAAATATATTTATAAATGTATATAAAAAATATAAAAACAAATAAATGTTCCAATGATATTTAATATTCAAATGATTCTACAAAATAAAAATAAATCCGTAATAACAAATTTCCTATCTTTAAAAACACACAAAAAAAATATATATACAGTATATGATATTTTTTTCTTTAATATGTCTCAATAAATTAAGTTATATTAAAGATATAAAAATAATAAGATGAACAAACGTTACCTTTAAAGAATATAAAAAGAAAAGGAGTTGGGTCAACAATTAAATAAAAAAAAAATTAATATTACCATAAAATAAATGAAAATATAAACAATTTAAAAATTGTTCGAATATAATATGTTGTGTAATAAATAAAAAACACGACAAAACTGCAAATAACTATAAAATACTTGTCAAAGAAAAGGAATAGAATACAAATTTATTGAAATGGGAAATTATTTTGCACATATAGGAAATGTTGAAACTTTTAATTGCAATAAGAATCTTACAGAATCATATGCTATCAATAACTCCAGTTCAATTATTATCCTACCTCCAACTATAAATGATACTGTAGTGATAGTTTCGTCGTGAAATGAAGTTTAGACTTAATCTAGTGGGATCTGAACTGGATGTGTTTATTTTGGGAGAGCATGAGTTTAAATACCCTTACGTACAGTGATTGCTATTGGGTTGGTGTGCTTTACAATTGATTGAGGGGATTTCAATAACACGTGATCATCAACTGATTTTTAACTGTAACTTTAAATTATAGTGAATTATGGGAAGCACAACAATGGAAAGAAATTGAAAATGAACAGAATTAACGGTTAAATTTAAAAGTATAATAGATTGAATGCTGATTGATAGAACACTAAGAATAAATAGAATAAAATAGAATAAATACAAATATAACTACAAAAATCATCACAAATATTCCCTTCCCAGATTTTTCGATCAAGAAAATATATACAAAGAATTCAAGAAACAATAATAATAATAGGGCTAATAATAATAATAAAAATAATATATGGCCATCAGAAAAATAAAAATGAAATTATATAAAACTACTTGCAACGACATCTATTTACACAATGAAATCAGATGTATTGTCATATTCGGATAAGTTTAAGCACTGAGGAGAGAAGGAAAAAAAAAATTCTTCCAATTGTTCGTAAAATTTCAATAAATGCTCAATAAGTGTTCATAAGTTGAACATGTTCGTATGTTCTGTAAAGTTACTAAAAGTTGATTGTAATGGGTGTCGGTGTTTATGTATATCATATCGGCGCCTTTCAGCGGCAATCGGGTCATTAAAATAGAAAGTGCGGGTCCATGCATCGACGGTTCAGAGACACGCATCAGTGTGTATCGGAAGTTCGAGGTTACCTAATGGCTCTTATATCAGGAACACGGCATCTCTCACATCGTCGGGTTAAGGACAATCCTGGTATGGGTCAGATGGGAGGGAGACTGCATCCACCAGGGAATGTGGATGACCTAGCCCGACAATTGGAGCAAATTTGGCAAGAAATACCGCAGTAGACCATCAGGGAGCTTTATCACTCTGTGCCACGTCGCACAGTGGGGCAGGATACATACATAACTGGCATTAAATATTTTAGTGTTTGTTAAGGTATCTATGGTTCATGTTTGTTACTTGATACATTGTCTTGTGTAAATAAAATAAATTTTAGACATTTTTGACAAATATATATTAAAAAATCTTTTAAATACCTAAAATTTTTGTTTTATTAATTTTAATCGTACCATCGTAAATACTGAAAACAATATATTTATTCTGATAAATGAGAATCACTGGAATCTGACGTCAATGTATGGACCTCTTCTTCTTTGTCCACATCATTTTGTACGGTTGGAGCTTTTAACATAGATACGACTTCTGTGGGAAGGCGTTGAAGATTTTTCCTTATTATTTTGCACTTGTTATTACTGGATCGCTACTGATCAGGAATGAATGAAAATCATCTTCGTTAGTCTTAACCTTGCTGCACTTCCTGGAATTATGTTCCCGATACCTTTTGAAGTCTTTGTTTCGTGCCTCTTGCGCCTCCTCACTTAATTGCCCGATAGGAAATAATGCCGCTGATATTATTTTTGGACCATGTATAAGGTATTTGTGTACAGTTGGTGGCATGTTATACCATGGATATTTTTCCACAAAATACCTTGCGGTATGATGAACGAATACTCTGAATTTAGCAACATTAATTTCATATCCACTAGCAACAACTATCATGTTGTACGTAATTTTTTTCATGATCAAGCTTTGTAATATCCGCTGATAATTCTGCGTTCTTAAAAAAATCTTCTTGCGGTATTGCCATCATTTGTATTCCCGAATCTCGGTTTTGGGAGCTATGTTTATACAAGCTGTGACCTGAGGAGCCGTCAAAACCCCCTTTTTGTGAATAGACATAGGTTGCTTAGTTCTGATTCTTGTAGTGTTTCAATAACAGATTCAATTGATAAGATCAAACGTTGAGCTGTGTGGTTAAGTAAATCCTGTAGGGAAGCGCTAGCACAAGTCTCTGTAACATTAATTTATATTGTTGAATAGCAGGGCTTCTTTGCCGCTCGTAGGAGGTTTTGTACGAAGGGAATGTTTGTGGAGCACTATCCCTCACAACTTCATACTGATGTCGAGATAACTTCGCTGTTACCAAGACAGCTAAAGCGTCTTCTCCAGACAGAGTTTTCGGTTGTGAGTCCAGCGAAGTTTGGTACGCTTTTCTATATTTAGTGGCCCGATTTGGAGACAGTTATTTAATGGAGAAGTTTCGACGCCTGCACTTGCCCATCTGATCTTAAACTCATTCGTCTTGCGTATGTCAACACAGACACGGGGGTAGTATTTCTCAGTTCTTTAGTTTTCAATCGTTTTATTCTATCTGAACTATCATGAAAGCTAAGTTCAGGGCGACCACGCTTACAATTCATCATTTTATTAGGAAACGAAATTGACCCTTCTAGCCATTCTTGATTGTTATTTTTAAATCGTTCTTCCATTCGCCGTGCTTTGGTGTAGCGTGCCTTATACTCTGTCTTTAAACATGAAAGTTTTTTTAGCACATCCTTCTGATGCTTTGCATCACAATTGCTATGCTTTTTAATTTCTTCGTACAAGTACTGGAATTGTTTTTCAATTTCACTGCTTCTACAACTTCTCATTATGCTAATGAGCTCTTTTCTTTTAAAAAACATCGTGTCAGCACTCGTTCCTAAAACAAAACAAAAATATAAATAAATCACTAAGTAGAAGCTTGCTCTGATCTCGCCTCGTACAACCTTCTTTTACTACAAAAAGGCAAAATATGGGCATCAAATTTACATGATTCTACATTGAGCAATAAACAAGCTTTGTAAAACTGCAAAAACCAAAGCTTGGACAGCCTTGGAACATAACTAAAAGCCTCAATGCTTCTGAGCATTCTATAAATATCTAAGCCTTTTACCGTAGTTAGGATTAACGGAGTTTAACATTATTATTATTATACTTTTTTTTATTCGTCAACTATTCTTAAAATATTTCCAAATACTTGAATTTGAAGTTGCCATCACAAACACTCCAGGTAATTACGATTTATTTCAACAGTGATGATGCAAAACAATGCCATAATTTCGCCAACAAACCGAACGCGTTGTCTCCCTGAATAACTAGCTACGACTTAATGTTACAAGATGCGCATGCGCAGGAATCAGGTGGGAACAGCATTGTTTTATGACGCGTCAAGTAGTGCACTCTCGATACAATACATGGCGATAAGGAAATTCCCATTTTTATTTTTTTATTTATTGCCAGTTTTTTAGGTATCCTGCCCCACTGTGCGTCGTGTGGCAGCTTGCATTCAGGGTAGAGGTGTGTCAACACCTTATTGAGCTCGTTACTTTGTAACTCTGTAACTCTGAAATAAATCATTCAATTTGTCTGAAATTTTAATCATTTTCTATTCTGTACATAATCTTTCTCTCCACCAATTTTTGTCTCCATCGGACATCTCCTTCTAGGTGCGTCGTTTTTTTGTTAATGAGTGTATATTTATACTCTTCACACATTTATAATTTAAATATGATAATAATCATTAATCATACTAAAATATATTTATACTCTCCACACTTTTACAATTGAAATACACAAATAATCATTAATCATACTAAAATATATTTGTACTGAT
>JAFIDM010083947.1:0-17451 GCA_023159025.1 Thereuonema tuberculata | reverse complement strand
GTCTGTTGTTAAGGAAAGTTAACAGAACGTTTGAAATGGGTGAAGCTTCTCAATATGAAGACCTTAGCTTTGCTACTAGGGCCATCCACGTGGGACAGGAACCCGAACAGTGGAAATCAATGTCTGTAGTTCCTCCAATTTCACTTTCGACTACTTATAAACAACACGAACCCGGCAATCACGCAGTAAGTAATTAAACACAAAAAGTATATTTTATTATTTAAATTCTCTGTGAGCTTTGGATTCCTGATCACAGACTTGAAATAGTTCGAAGACTAAATTAAAACATTAAATTAAAACTGTTATTCAGCATTACCTTATAAAATAACAAATACACCTCGGGTTACGAACTTAATTCGTTCCAGAACTCGGTTCGTAGCCTGAAACGTTCGTAACCAGAAACATTGAAATCAATGAAATAGAGACGATCGTTTCAAGATGAAAGAATCATTCCTTTTTATTAACATCCGGTCGTTTACCTGACAAAACGCAAAGAATACATGTACTTCACGTATTAAATAAAGAGAAAGAAAACAACCAAATAAATTAAATGTAAAACAATTACATTTAGTAAATACATTATACAAATAAATACATTATGATGTCTCGTTTACATTGGAAAAAGAATCATGTGGGCGCGGAGAGATACTTTCAGATGCTAGGTGAGACGCCTTTGGTGTGATTTGGTTACGTAACTGTCCCTGTATTATCAGGTAAGATTTGCCCGGACTGTAGGCTAACGCTAAGCGATGTCGTTACTGTGTGACCTTCGTTTGTACTGTACGCGATCGTTTGTCTCCAACGTTAAACCTTGCTCTCCCTCACCTTCGTTCATTACCCGAGACAAAAAATTTTCGAAGTTGTTGTTCGTAACCCGAAATGTTCGTGACCTGAGTCGTTCGTAACCCGAGGTTTCACTGTACGATTAAACAATCTTAGCAGACGCTTCTCAAAATTTGTGGGGTTTAATTTGGAACTGATCAGACTACAATAAAACCATGTTAATATATTCTGACTTGTAACTACCAGATGAAACGATGATTGGTTTTACTTTGCCTAGCGTAGATCTATATACAAACTTGTAGTACATCGAGTGCTTTGTACGCTGGAAGATTCGGGAGATCGGATCGAGGCCTTCGTAGCGACCACTGGAAAGGCAGAGCGCTGCAATCGTTTCCCATGATTCAATGCGGGCGTTTGGGATTTCTCAAAAATTTAACGGAGCTATAGTATAACTGTTATGATAGTTTTCACTATCATGTACTTAATTGTTGCGTGTCTGGATGTCACAATACAAGTAAAATAAAAAGTCTTCGTCTTTATAAAGTCTCAAAGGAAAAAAAAGCGGCCCACAGGCAACATATATTGAAAATTGGGAAATCTACATCCAAATGGCTCACAACTGTATAAAGCAGGAGTTCTCAACCGGGGTCCACATGGACCCCTGGGGGTCCATGTAATATCTTCGGGGTCCACAGGCAAAAAATAACAAATTGGGGGTCCATCGGAATATTTTGGTGGTCCATGGGGCAATTCCACTTCAGAACGGTTGTTATTACTCAAAATAAAATTTTTAATGTAATTTACCCCATATTGAAATAAGTAGAGAATATATATGAATGATTCTTTCTAACTTTATTTATTTTATATTTCTTTTTCGCCTATCTACTCAACCATCGGTCAGTACTTATCAGCAGGGCCGTCGCGTGGTTTGTTGGCGCCCAGGGCAAGATTTCGTCAGACGCCCTACATTTGATATTTGCGCCTCCCCCACCGTACCAAAAATCTAAAACCAAAAAAAAAAACGGAATCTCCAATTCAACAACCAAAAAAAAAAAAAAACCGGAATTTTCAATTTTTTTTTATTTTTGCCGTTGCCGCGGCGCCCAGGGCGATCGCCCCGGTCGCCTTGCTCACGCGACGGCTCTGCTTATCAGATATATTTGAAAAATTAAATTTACTTAATAAATAGCTCCTAGGAAAAGATTCTGATTTCATATCAAGTAAAGGTGCTGTTACTGTTTTTCTGAGAAAATTACAGTTGTACAAAAATAATATCAGGCGTTGTGCATTTCAACAGTTTCCTTGTTTGGCTTCGATTAGCAGCGATTTGCACGATGAAGACCTTGTATTATATAGCGAATATTTGGAAAATATGCACGAAGGTATGCAAACTCGGTTTAGTGACCTACTCATGATGGATAAACCAACTTGGGTGACAATTCCTTTCGAAGTTAATGTTGCCGATATAGACATTTCTTTGCAAGAGCCCCTCATTGAATTACAAAGTGATGAAATAATGCGTGCAAAATTCAAAGATGGGAAGTATAATATATGGAAAACAAATGATATTGCTAAGAGTACCCATTACTCTGGGATAAAGCCAGTGGCGTACCTGTGGGGGGCGGTGGGTGCGGTCCGCACCGGGCGGCACATATTTTGGGGCGGCATTTTTTATATTTAGTTTTAGTTGTAAAAAAACGACTTGTTCACTTCAGAAGTTTAGTATAATAAGTTTACTATTCATAAGTTTACTATTACTTCGTAATTCATAATTTCTACGAATTATGAATTACTATATGATTTCGAATATTTTTCCTTATATTACGCTTATCCAATTGAAGAAATGTTTAAATAATTTAAATTCGTCTATTTTACTTAAAATTATTAAGATTTACGACAAGAATATGAAAATATTCAAATTTCTCCATTAACCCTTTATCTCCCAGCGTCATTAGCTTTAGAAATGAATAGTGTAGTTAACATTTTTGCATGTGGAAAACCATGGAAAATGGTTTTAACAAATGGTGGAAACTTAATCCCTAAATAAGTCAACACGAGTTGAGCCCACTGCACATTCGATCATTTTCCCAATGGAAGGAATTAGAAATAAGACTTGGACATGGCGCAACTTTTGATAAACTACAACAACAGAATATTGATAAGGAAATCAAAAAATGGAAGGAAATTCTTGCAAGAATAGTTGATATAATTAGATTCTTAGCAAAACAAAATTTGGCGTTTCGAGGTAATCGTGAAAGTGTGCATCAGGAAGACATCAATTCAATGGAGAATAGAGGAAATTTTCTAGAGCTTGTTGACTTGTTGGCTAAGGAGTATGTATTGAACATGTAGTAAAAATTAAGATGGGTAATAAATATAGTATCTCCTATTTGTCGCCGAAGATAGGACAGGCTTTCGATAATGCTGCCGTCATGGCAGGAAAGCACAGCGGTGTTCAAACTCGCATTAAACTAATAAATCCAAATGCAGAATTTGTAGCATGTACAATTTAATTGATTTCCTACGCGAGGAAGTGGAACTGCGTGAAAGAATACAGTCCATTAATATTACTGATAGTGATTACAGTGGAAAAAGAGAGGAAATCGCTCCTCGAAATACACCGAGGGTTGCAGCATCAACCGCGGCGCTGACCGTTACTAGTGATAATGCTGTTAGGCCGCGCTCATGTATGATTTGTGATAGCGTCTCACATCTCATGGCCAACTGTACTGTCAAAACGTTAGAAGAACGCATGGACAGAGTTAAAGCAGCGAAGAAATGTTTTAACTGTTTGTGGCCGGGTCACAACTCGAGATCGTGTCGGAGAGAAAAGGCGAAGTGTCGTTCGTGTAAAGGGTCTCATCACACAGCATTGTGCCCGCAGCTGAAGGCGACTGCAAACAAAAATTCAATTGCGACGGAAACCGCAACGACACAGGTCAGCATTAACCAAATCATAAATCAAGGTTCAAACGATGTCGTCTTACTGAAGTCTGCAGTTGTATTGGTTGATGGAAATAATAGACAAGTCCGTGCTAGGCTTATGATAGATGGAGGAAGTCAACGCAGCTTCATCAGTAAACGCCTATCGAAGCTAGTCGGAGCGACGCAAGTTGGAAAAGAGACGATGAATGTGAAAGTCTTTGGTCATGGGTCAACCGGACGCCGTGATTATCGTAAGGTACGTGTACGTTTATTTGATCGTAATGGAATTCATAGCGTTGAAGTAACGTTGCGGGAATCGGACAATGTGTTCTCCACATATTCACTCGTACCGAATGAGTGTTCATTGCGAGAAATGGAGAAGCGAGGTCTCTGGTTGGCAGATCCAGGTTCAAGTACAAAGTGTGATATGGACGATATTGATATTCTTATCGGCGGAGATCTGTATTGGGCTGTTGTTACCGGAAAGATCGAACGCATCAATGATCGACTCGTTGCAGTTGAAAGTGTGTTTGGTTGGCTTCTTCACGGACCGGAAGACCAATCAACTGCGAATTGTGTGACAGTGCAATCGATGCATGTGCATGTACAAGGTGCTGACATGAATAAACAGTTGTTCAATGAAAAGCAGAAATCTTGTTTGAATTTGGCAGACGGGATTTTCAAAGTGACTGAAGATTCTTTACGTGGAGGAATAGATTTAAGGAACCCAGCCTCCCCCTGCGGAACAGCCGACGACCAAAGGAGAACCAGCCCTACTCCCACCTACGAAAGAAGGGAAAGAGGAAAAGAAAGAAAAGGAGATCGCCCCCGAACTCATAACAGAAGAGATCCTTGGAGACATTGTGGAACTTCCAGAACCACCAGAAATTCCTCCTCCCAGAGCCATTGTACAGAAGAGGGAAGGAGAGTTGGAATTGAAGAGAAACTACATCTTAGCTCGGCAGCCAGATGTGCACGTGATAGAGAGGGAGATACCTGAACCCGAGGATCCAGCACCGCCATCCCCAAGCAAGAAGAAGAAAGCGAAAAAAAAGAAGAAGAAAACAACGTGTGGACGAGCGATGTTAACTTTTGAAGAGATGCTCCGGACAGCTCACGAACGTTGAAACATTGGTGCAACACTTCCACTGCAGGTAGGACAACACGTTCTCCTGGATGATGGGCGAACAGTACGTCATCTGTGGAAGACGTGCGTTATAAAAGAAGTGCTTCAAGGACGAGACGGATGCATCCGTTCCTGCCGTGTCTTGCTACCTGAAGGTAAGGTTGTAAAAAGTCCAATTCAATTGTTATATCCGTTATAACTAGAAGGACAGAATCTGTGACTTTGACTTTTTACTAGTGACTTTATGGACTATGATTTGAATTTACTAGTGACTTTATAAACTTTTAATTGTGGGTATGACTGACTAATTGGTTTTTTTTGCTGAAAGTATACACTTTCAGGGGGGGAGTGTTGCGAACATTGCTATTATTTTGCTTTTATTGTTAATTATTGTTAATGTGCGAGGCAACGAGACACGAGATGGCGTTCTCGTGCGATTGTTGTAAAAGTTGACTCTTGTAAGAATACCGAACGAGTCAGACATGTTGGTTTTTAGACGAAAAGAATTGTGTCTATTTTCTAGTTGAAAATTTAAGTAAACGTTTTATATTAGTTATTTTGAAGATAAGTTGTTCGTGTTCTTCATTTCAAATGAGCTCTAGTTAACGTAAAAATTTGGATTTCTGGCATGTTTACACGCTGCTTCTACTGCTATCGATTCCTTAACATTTTTTGGAACAATCGAGCAGTTGTTTTCATTTTTTTCTTCTTCCACTCGTCGATGGGATGTTTTATTTTCTGTCACTGGTCAAGGTGTTAAATGCAGCGTAGAAACTCGCTGGAGCGCTAGAGCAGAAGCAGTAACTACAGTAAAGCATTTTTTTTACATTTTAAGCGCCTTGGAAAAATTGACATCTGAAGAGGAATATAGCAAAACGAGATCAGACGCTGGAATATTACTCAATTCATGGCAAACTTTTTATTTTCTGTTATTTCAATTTATGGGAACCCATCCTTTTGGAAGTTAATGATGCGCAAAAATACCTGCAAATAAAAGGGTTATGTTCATCAATGCCATATAAATGTTCATCAGTGCCATATAAAACTAAATTCTTTGCAAACCCATTTCATCGAACAAAGAGATGCGCTAATACAAAACGCTGTTATAGCAGCCAAAACAATTTGTGAAGAGTTGGAGATATCGACTGAACGTCGAGTTAGAAGGAGAAAAAATATGAGTGGGTAAAATTCACGAGACGTGGGGCTATCCTTAGAACAAAAGAAGTACGAAGAGAAATGTTTTTATCTATGGATAGAATTATAAAGGAAATAAAAGAACGCTTTGATCAGTTGCATGTCCTTCGTGTATAATACCATGTAACCTACTAAATAAAGAATTTGAATGTCAAATAAATGACTTTATTGACATTGATAAAGAACAATTCCATATTGAAAGAAAAAGGATCCAGGTTTTTATGGCTGTACCCGCACTATAAGAAGAGGCAAAACGTTGGAAAAACAAGGGGGGGGAAGGCCCTCTTGATATACTAAAATTTATTCAACAGTATAGATTGGAAAATTCTGGACCCAACATTGTAATTTTGCTAAGAATTTTTTTAACAGTTATTGCAATCAGTATCGCTAGTTGCGAAAAGAGTTTCTCCAAATTGAAGTTGATAAAAAATTATCTTCGTTCCAGAATGAGTGATTTAAGACTACAAAATCTTGCAATATTGTCCATAGACAAGAAATTACAAATATTATAAATTTTGAGGGCATTATACACGATTTTTCTACTATGAAAGTTAGAAGAGTAAATATATAAATATGTTTACATACACATATGTGTACAATTTGTTTGTTTATCCAAAAGAAATGAAATTATTTATTTATAAATATAAAATAAAAAATATTTAATGGTAATTTTTTTTTTGTAAATTAGGTAATCTATATGTTTTGTAATTTAAATATGACATCCAACGGTAAAAAAGTTACCACCTATAGTTTGTCTCAATTACAATTATTTATTTATGTTTATTAATTTGTAAAAACCACCATTTCATTGACTTAGAAAGGGCGGCAAATTGGAGACCGCCCCGGGCGGCAAAAGTTCTAGTTACGCCACTGGATAAAGCACAGCTCTACGTTATTTGCTTTTCCATCATCTTACCTTGTTGAATCAGGATTAGTCGTGTTTCTCACTTATCAAAAGTTCGCAATAGATTTGACATTGTGAAAAGAGATGATCTTCGAATATCGTTAACATCGATGGAACCAGATATAAAGAAACTCGCAGAGCGGCATCAACTACAGGGTCTCATTGAATCACATATTATAACTGAGAATAATTTATTTGCATTAAATTAGTTTTCATTCAAAATAAAGCATAATCATTTACTATTTCTTTGATTATTAATATAATCCCTTTACTTTTTATTAGTGAAAAATGGACTAACTTTTCTTTTATCGAATAGCTATGAGGGGATCCACCAAAAAAAAGGGGGGGAAAGGGGTCCATGGGTAAAAAAAAGGTTGAGAAACCCTGGTATAAAGCAACTTCAATCCTAGCGATACAATAACATTTGGAAACTTAAATACATTGAAACATGAAATTAAAAAGTAAATAGCGTATAAGCATTTGAACTTTAGTTTACTAAACAAATACCCCTTCAATATTATAACTAACATCTTTAATAGCGATATTTTATTCAGCGGGTTGCTGAATTACTTCAGGCAAATAATCTCGGGTAGAGAAATTTATTAACTCTTAAACTCTCTTTCATAGAAATAAGAATTAACTTTCTAAATTCAAAATACTCAAATGCAACTTATTAAATAATTCTTATTGTTACAGGTTAGAGTTAATCAATTTCTCTACCTGAGATTATTTGTCCGAAGAAGTTCAGGAAATCCACTGAATGAAATAAATAAATTAAAGATGTTAGTTATAATCATTGAAGGAGTATTTATGAAATTAAAAGAAATGATTAGCAAATTTATTTGATCAAGAATCATTTTTATACGCATCTTTTAGTTTACATTGATTTTTGTAACGATTTTATTAAAATGTTCTGCTTTAAAAGTTTCTTATAAATCCTGAAAATAAGCACTTTATTTATTTATTTATTTGTTTTTTTATTTTTTGTTTTTTGGAGGGGGGGGGGAGATGATTTATTCGATTTTTAGCTAAAATAGTTCTTTTTAAAATCTACCTGAATTTTGCTACTTCAGATAGGTAATCATTGCAAACAGCAAAATTTTAAGTAATTGATTTAAGGTTGCGATTTTTCCATTATTTATTCTCACAAAATAGTTTAATATTTTTACCAGACTTTTATAATTTGAATTAAGAGATTATGCCAATCAATAACAAATTAAACTTAACTACAGTAAACTCTCGATTATCCGCGGACCTCTTCTGTTTCCATTTTTTTTTTTACTGTGCAATAAATTACGGAATTAAAAAAAAAAAAATTAAATCTAGAATAAGGTAAACAATAAAAGAGGCTAAAATGAAGACAATTATAGATAAACAATTTAAAGAACGATCTTGTGGGCGGAGCTTAGGCCGACAGGTACACTAAATTACGGGAGAGCCTTCCCGTAATAATAAAATTTTAAAATAAATAAATAATTTAAAATAAAATAATTGTTTATAATGTATATACTGGAACTGTATGTACTGCCATTTTAATGTAAATAAAACATGTTAAAAGCATTTTAGTGTTGATTTTCGTCCTTTTTCGTCCTATTTCAATTATCCGCGGAATTCACTTATACGCGGTTACCCAATTCCGCGGATAATCGGAAGTTTACTGAATTCATATTATTATGACAGGATTTACTTTCATTATTCTTAATTACATTATTTATCAGTTTTGTCGATAAATCAGAGTTTTCCTTAATGAAAGTTTCAGTTTTTTATGATATATTTCATTTTTCGATTTACAATTGATTTATTTTAATATTTTTTTATTTTGTTTTTAAATTTCTTGGATTGAATTTCATATTTTGTTCATTATTATCCACGTCAAACATGTTGATAATAACCAATAAAACATCACAATACATCGTTAAAACTTATTTTAATATTATCATATTATCAAAAAATATATCAAAATTATCAAATTTTGTTATTTTACTCGAAGTGATGGCAAACTAGACAATTGTGATTATTTCGAATATTAATTATAAACTTGTCATTCAGAACAAATAGGAAGAACTAGAATCATATTCTTAAGTGAAGATTTAAAACTAAAATGATAAATTTAATCAGTTTGAAATAAGATTGTTACTATCTGCGATAACGGAAGACAAGTTCACACCAATCATCACTGTTTCTAACAAATTAACTCCGTGTTTTTTTTTTTTTTTTTTTTTAAAAGAAACAAATATTTTTCGCAACATATGATAATAAAGCTCAACGTGCAGAAATAAATTCAAAATTAACTCAAAAATGCACAAATAGAAAAAAAAAAAAAATCGTGTGAACTTGTCTTCCGTTATCAGATATTGACAATCTAATTTCAAACTGATTAAATTTATCATTTTAGTTCTAAATCTTTATTTAAGAATATGATTCTAGTTCTTTCTATTTGTTCTGAATGATAAGTTTATAATTAATATTCGAAATAATGACAGTTTTCTAGTTTGTCATCACTTAGTGTAAAATAACAAAACTTATTTTCTATTTTGTAATGGCATTATCATATATTGAATTCAATTGAATTGAATTTATTCTCTTAAAATCACAAAAATATTTAGTATATTTACAATAATATCCATTTTCTCTCTTCCTTATTATATAAATCTACCCAAAAGACATACTGTAAAATACTAAGCATAAAAAAAAATATACAAAATATTCTAATTAATTAAACCCCTGTGCGGGCTACCGCCTTGAAAGGGGGGGGGGGGCGAGAACGTCCCTTTTTTTTTTTAAACATAATTGCTATCTATACCTCTGTATTTTTTAAAATATCAGACCACTTCTCCATTACCTTATTGATAAACATACATAAATTTATATTGCATTTCCCTTCCTATAACATCTTTACCATTTTCTCTTTCTCTGTAAGTTCCTTTTTGACTTTTACCCATTTATCTCTTTCTATTTTAAAACTTTCACAATATAAAATAATATGATCCAAAGTTAAGTCTCCTATATTACAAAATTTACAAATATTTTCTTCTTTTTCGTTATACATATTTAAATTATTAAAATTTCCGCATCTTATTTTCAAATATAACTTTTTTTTGCATTATCGTATACTTAAACACTTAAATATAAATTAATAAGAAATCCATGATGTTAAAAAAATAAGGGACTTTACTTTCTCTGAATTTTCAGTCATTTTTTTTCAAAAAAATCAGGGAAAAAGGAGAACTTGTAGCATTTACAGATACAGTAGAACCTCATTATAACGGACTAATAGGGGCTGCAGGTTGTCCGTTTTAATGAAAGTCCTTTTTATAACAAATAATTCTTATAGCGGTGTAATGCAGGAGGGTTTACATCAATGAAAGTACAATAGTTAGCTATAAAAAGTGTTTATTATATATCAAATAAAAAACAGCCTTCAACATAATAGGTTGAATTGAAAAAGATGTGTAAGAATACATCTTTCTAATCTTTAGAACGTGAAGGTCCTGGTTCACGTTGATTCTTACATTCATTGGTTTGAAAAAAATAATTTATTTTCTGTTGGGTTTGTTCGATCGATGTTTAATCGCTTGCTTGGAAATGTAAAACTCGTCAGATAAAAATTAGCATCCTTTATTATTATTATAAATTTTTTAAAATTGTCCGTTATAAGCGACGTCCGTTATAATAGGGTCCGTTATAATGAGGTTCTACTGTAGTAACATCTCTGTCAAATAGAAATAGAAATCGATCGCAAGAAGGCACCAAAGCTAAAGTTACGATTCGCACTTTGAGTTGTCATCGGGAAGAGACTGGGACGGACCGTTTCGTCCTCATTAGGACTCCTCAGCCAGCCAAACTCCTCCGATGACAACCCAGAAAGCGCGCAAGGTGTTAGTATCCCATTCTCGGGTGCGAGAGTCGGGATACTAACACCTTGCGCGCTTTCTGGGTTGTCATCGGAGGAGTTTGGCTGGCTGAGGAGTCCTAATGAGGAAGAAACGGTCCGTCCCAGTCTCTTCCCGATGACAACTCAAAGTGCGAATCCTAACTTTAGCTTTGGTGCCTTCTTGCGATCGATTTCTATTTCTATTTGAATTATTCAGGGCACGTTAAACCTCTTTTAGTAACATCTCTGTCGTTTCCCAAAGATTAATTTCACAATGCGGCCACTAAGTGGAGTGTTGGTACACTTGAATTGCTAATGGACCGTTTAACGAGGCCGACGAGAAACAGTTATTTCTCGTTAGCCTCGACCGTTACAGTGGTGTCGTCACAACCTACGTCAGAGTTCAAAGAGGCTGTTGCTAGCATTGAAACTAGTTGCGACCAAACAGGTGTTTGTCTGATTGTTCTTTGAGAAAAGACCCAATAAATAATAAAAAAATTATCAGAACGTACTTTTAAGACTTCAAGAACCCACCTTAAGGGTTTTTTTCACCCTTACTTTTGTGAATTTTAGGAGAAATATTAAGACCAAAAAAGCTGTATTTATGTATATTTTTGCGGTTAGACTGCCATAGATCACCTATCACCCGATGGCGAAATCTTCTCAAAAACCACCCTCCAATAGTAATAGTCTGTCATCGGTGGAGTTTGACTGGCTGATGAGTCCTGAAAAGGACGATACGTCCGTCCCAGTTTCTTCCCGGTGACAACTCAGGGTGCGATTTCTTTCTCTTAGCGTTGAGCCTTAGTTTGTTTGTCATTTCTTTAAATTTTCAGGCACGTTAAATCTGTTTTCCTTAATAAGTAATTTTATAATTGTTGACGAATATAAAATTATTTGTTCTTCTATAATCCTATTTCTGAAATGAGTTTGAGTTCATCAATCTGTCCTTTACTATTGGAGAGTGACTTTTGAGTGAACCAATCACAAGCATCGGATCTATGGCAGTCCATACCTCAAAAATATGCATAAATAGAGCTTCTTTTTTTTTCTCTTATTACGTCTCCTAAAATTCACAAAATTATGAGGAAAAAAACTCTCAAGCTGGGCCTTCTTGAAGTCCTAAAAATGCATTCTGATAATTTATTATTATTTTTTGGGTTTTTTTCTCAAAGAAAAGCCAAGACAAACACCAGTCCTGCTTGGTCGTAACTAATTTCAATGCTAAAACCCTAGCAACCGAGCCTAGCAACAGCCTCTTTGACGAGGCCGACGAGTCGGCCTCGCTCTTTGAACTGTGACGTAGGTTATGACGACACACAAACACTACGAAGGTCACGATCGGATCTTCTACTATCTCTCGCCAAGTTTTGTCTCAATTTTTTTTTTTGCAAAATTTTGAAATGCAAAGCGTTTTTTAGACAATTACGGGTAATTTCCTTAACGGCGTCCGTGAGGCATTCTTACGTTAAGGAAATTGATCCTAAAAAATATTGTAAACAACTTACTTAAATAACAAATTTTAAACAACTTTTATTAAAAATAACTTAAACTAATTTTAAACATAATTAAACTTTTCATTTTTAGTTTCATTAACGTAAGCATATCTCTCGGAGATGTTAATTTTACTAATAGGAAATTACCCAATTTTGTGTTTACCAATTTTACGTAATGCATAAAAACCTAGTAATTTGCTGTTGATATCCTCCAACTCTTTATCATTTATCTTTCAGTGTTGCATTTTATTATTTTTTTTTTCTCTATTCTAAATTTAATTCATTTTGATTTTGTTACACTGAGAAATCATGAATTCCTTATTCTTTCCCCCCTCCTTCATTGGCGGATTTCCGCATAGGCGCAGGAGGCGCGCGCCACGGGCCTCATAAATCAAGGGGCCTCAAAATTTAGCTCCTTTTTTTTTTGGTTGTAAAATCAAGATTTACTTTTTTTGTTTTTTGGTTGTAAAAGCAAGCCTAGGGGGCCCCATCCACCCAAGTATTTCCTTTTTTTTTGGTTGTTGAAATGAAGATTCCGTTTTTTATTTGTTGGCTGTGGAATAATGGAACTCCCGCCCCGGGCCTCCAAAGGCCCGGGGTAATGAAAATATTTAGAGGGGGCCTCAAAATTGAATTGCGCCTAGGGCCTCTCAAGTACTAAATCCGCCACTGCCCTCCTTGCTTTCTTTCATCTCCGTTCTTTTCGGATAAAAGTCTCCAAACAGTCACGAAAACAGCGTCGCATCTTTTTTTTCTTCCGTTTGTTTAAGGAAAAATAACAGTTTTTATATAATTAGGTTTAATTTAAGATGAATAATTTTAGAAAGCTTAATTTAGAAATGATCCTCGTTTTGATGACAGTGTTTGTGAAACGAGTTTTCTTCTTCTATAACGAAATACGTTATTTTGAGTGTCCAGCTAATAATTTAACATCATTCCACACACTTTCGAATTTCTTTAAAAAAAAAATAAAATTAGGAATTCCCAAAGGAATTGGCTGCAAAGTGTGTCCCGAATACAAATTTAATAAATATTGTTTTTGAAAATAATTATTGGACTTTATTTTTACCCCAAAGTATTATTAGATCATTGATCAAAAGCTTTACAGTGACCGATATTAGTTTAATTACGAATATTTTAGTATTTTTTACAGTAACTTAGGGGACAATGTTTCCCAGCGAGTATTTGGTTTCAGAGACTTCGCAAACTCTCAAAGCGAATGTTTTAATACAGATTGCTATTAAATATACAAAATATATGTTAAATAGTAGTAACTGATAGTAAGGATATGCGACAATGACAGAGAAAATCCTAAATATTAGACAATAAAGTAGGTTGTTTGTTTTGTTTTGTCCCGCAGGGGACAAATTACCGCCATAATCTCACTACATAAAGCAAAATATTGCTCTTCAAATTAAAAAAAGTGCTCTGCGCGTTATCTTAACTAAAACTTTCACTAATCGTTAAAATGTGCTACGCAGGGAGTTAGATTTTCGATTTTTGTTTGTTAGAAAATCATTATATTGTGCGTTGTCTAGTTGAAAGTGTAGTTCCAAATGTTAGCAATAGATGGCGCTTGAAACGTTTAAATGGGGGGTTCGGCTACAAGTGACATTTGAATCGCAATACGACGGCTGTGGCATGAGTTGCACGTTAAACCAACTATACTGTTCAATGTGCATGACTGTATCGGGGTTTGACTGAGGAAATGACTTCTAAGTTTTGTCCTCAGGCAAAAAACCGCATAAAAAGCAACAATGAAATGGGGTTTTAAATATCGCGAGACTTGCGCAAGACATGTTCAATATGCTGTCCACCGTTTTCTGCCACAAGTTGAAACCGAAAAACAGCATGTTTCACAACAGATCGGAGTGTCTCAGGGTCACGTTGTGAATGTGTTGCGTAGTGCGTGCCTTCAATTCAGCTAAGTTTGAGATCGAATTACTAAACACAACATTTTTCAGATAACACCACAGCCAGAAGTCACAAGGATTAAGATCAGGTGATCGTGAAGTCTTGGAAAATGATGGCTGATAATTCTATCATTTCCGAATGCCTCTTGAGCAGCTGCTTCACTGGCTTTGCAATGTGCAGAGGAGCGCCATCTTGCATAAAAATGATGCTGCCCACACATGCATGCTATTGAAGTGTTGGAATGACGTGGTTGCACAAAAGACTCTCATGGCGTTTACCATTGATGGTGCAGGTAACAGGATCCGCACGACCCATCTCCTCGAAAAAAAATGGCTCGACGATAAACGGTGGCGTCAACCCGCACCACACAGTTCCCTTTGCAGAATGAAGAGGTACTGGTTCATGTGCGAACGATTTTCCGTTGTTCATATTCTGCAATTCTGACTATTGACATGTCCCTGGAGATGGAAATGGGCTTCGTTTGTCCACAAACTGTTCCATGGCCATTCATTGTCCACTTCCATGCGATGAAGAAATTCTAGAGCAAACCTTCCTATTACTGGCAGGTCAGCAGGAAGCAACTCCTGAACATGGATAATTTTGTATGGATAGCAATTCAGGATGTTTCGTACAATTTTATGCACCGTGCTCACCGTCATGTCCAAAGTTCGGGCAATTCCACGTGCACTGCACATTTGCACACCACCACTCGTCTCTTCCTGGACTGCTGTGACCACATCTTCTACTGACTTTGAAGCAATTGGTTTCGTCCCTCTGCCAGATTTCACTTCAAAAGAACCTGTCTCTTCGAATTTCTTCATCATTTTCTCCAGACCCTTGGCAGACATCGGATCACAGCCTTTTTCCAAACCCTTTACTGTCCGGAACTTTTTCAGAGCTACTGGTGCACAGTCACGGTTCTTTTAAAAGAGTTTCACAAGCAGAGCGCGAATCCTTCATTGAAAGAGTCATGGCGAGCTTCTCAGAAGCAATATGAGGAAAACGCAATGTACCTCACGTTTTTATAAGAAATGCAATGTGTCGTGCGCATGACACATCTTGTATTTTGCATATTATGACGCTTAAAGCACCATCTATTGCTAACATTTGGAACTATTTTTTTTTCTTATGCCGTACCATTTCACCTTTCTTTATATTCAGTTCAAATTTCAGGTCATTCTGAACAGTGGTTCATTTCTTACAGCATGTTGAAAGTTGAACTTTTATTATAATCACCCTGTATATAGAGTTTTGGAATTGTGTAAACATTAAATTTTCTAGGAATTGCATAGAAATTTCAGCAAGGATAGCCGATGATGGCAGTTCCATGACCATTCCTTTATATTGTTGTATCAATTGGTTATTTTGATAAGAAAATAAAAATTAAATCAAAGTTACCATCATTATTTTCTCATGATTATCGAATTCTACTTATAATAAATTTAATGCTTTATTGATTAATCCATAAGTAATTGATGTGAACAAATCCTTAGTATCGATTGAAAGCATAACATTATCATTTCTAATTTTTAAATCTTTTCAATTTTTACAAAATCATCACTATTTTTTACATGGCCAATAGAATTATTTTTGAACTGCTGCAATTTTTCCGCAAGAAACTTTGAAACATTGTAATTAATAGATTTACGGCAATTTATAATGGATCTAGTAGGAAACTGTTTTTTTTTCATTCCTGTCTTTATGTACTTTCGGTAAGACCCTCATTTTTGGTAAAATACAGTCTTCCTGAAGATCTTGATGTATAGTCGAAATGACAGAGACTAACACCGTGGTTTAGTCTAAGGCTCACACACTTTATTTACAATTATTTACAGGTATATATACATATCGGACTGGATTCTCAAATGTTCTTAAGCTTTCCTTCTGGTCCACCACTGGCTTGCTCGCTTTCTGTGCGGTCTGTCACTTGGAGAGAGAGCTTGTACTTAGCCTATTGGCCTCCCGATTGAGCCAATCACAGGGCAGTTTAAATGACCAATCAAAGGCTTTTCGACTTTGCAAAAATATTGTTTTTCGATAACATGATTATCTAATTGCAGCAATTGTCTTTCTATTTGTCTAATATTTTTCTTAAGAGCGGGAAAATTTTGATACAGCTTACAAAAATCTCTCACTAGATGACTCTGTCTGTTTTGACCTGTTTCAAGAAAGGTTCGGCCTGTAGAATAGTAGTTAGCAGCTAAGCAGTTCTTCCCCTTTTTATAATCCTTGCAAACAAGTTAATTTAACCAAATACCATATAGACAATACGCGATACTGAGGGATTAACCTTTGTTAACTTGAGAGACAATTTGACAGCAGCGCACCTAGCGGCTTGGCCTTCCAAAATCAAAATTTCAATACACACGCATGTTGCTAAATAGTACATAAAGAAGTTCATATTTATAAATATTGACCTAGACAGAACAAGAGGAAAAGGAATGAAATAAATGAATAAAAATACGAAATATAAATATAATATTTTTATATTTTGTGTGAGATCTATATTATATGCAAATATTTTGTAGTTTTTAGTATTCTTGATATTGTAATATAATCTTCATTTTGCAAATTAGAGCCTGAAAACGAAAAAACAACTTTTATTTTAAAGTAGTTTTCTATCAATCTAATGCTAAGATATTCGCCTTTGAATTTTACAAATGTAATTTCTTATCATAGGATGAGAATAATACGGAATCCTAATTTCTAAAGTATAGTAAACGGAATTAAACTATTACGGATACAACATTCATTAAATATAATGGCAGTTCTAGTGGCAGCCAATATCTTATGCAAATTAAAAAATTGTTAAAAAGTTTCTTAATAGATAGAGGATATTTCTTAAGAATTATTGAAATCATGTTAGTATAAAAGTTTGAGACAGTTAAAATATCTGACCCCCCCTGGGCGACTCAGGGGAGGGTCTAGATTGAACCTAAGAAGCGTAAAAAGAATGGTTTAGACCATAGAATTATTAGTTTAAAATATTTTTAACATGTGCTAATATAACTCATATAAAAAATAATAAGAAACAGCAGACAGAATTTTTTTTAAAAAAAATTTATAAAAATATTTAAAAAATACTTTGGAGCCTTTCGAGTTCCTCCTAAAGAATTAAGTAATTTGTTACTTAATTCAAATCAGCTTTGCTGTTCTAGATTTGGTTAAAGCCCAGAACATGGTACCAAGCTAGGTTGGACTATTTTTTCGTGTTTTGACATGATGGCTGCCTCGG
>JAFIDM010083946.1:5349-17454 GCA_023159025.1 Thereuonema tuberculata | reverse complement strand
GAATTACCAAAAATGAGGTTTACATTAACTTTAAATCGTTCTTGACTTAACAAATAAATTACCTTTTAATAACTTAAATCTTTTAGTATTAACTAACTAAATATACATCGCATATTACTTGATCAAGAGCTAAAACAAATACGGTCATCGAATAACTAAAACAGTATCTTGGATAAATGATATCCCCGCTATATTTTTATATAGATCGCTAGTCATAGAACAGAATTAAAATTCCTATCATACAGATATTGATTTATCTAATTAAACATAAAACATTCTGCTATGCTTAACAAAATTAGAATATTGTCCTTCTAGATTATTATTGTCAGTTTCCAGTTATCCCTCGTTGTATTCTTCGTGACTTTGCTCTTCGATGTAGAATTATAGGTATAATTAAATTGTCCTACCTTATCTCGTTGAATCTCTCTCTGGCTCGCTTTAATGCTGATGGATTACAAAATGGAATCTGAATACACATTTGCCCGTTCTAACAAATGCCTTCACATCGGAACGTAAGACCGCAAATGCATCTCGTACTTAACTAGTAGAATCTTTCCATGAACATCCATAAGCCACAAATTACAATCTTCCGCACAAGAAAATTAATGCCGTGATGAAATACCTTACAAGTGCCAAACTCTGATATAACTCCCAATATTGCCTTAGGCCTTGTCGGAGCATCTAAGCCTAACTAGCCTGATGATACGTCCTTAACTTCGGGTATGCGAAAAAGATGGAACATCAATCCATTTTTTTCCAACAGAATCACAGGAGAAATAGCGGCCATCAGAAAGAATTACGTTTAAACTAAACGCCGAGAAGTTTACAATATTTGAGCGCCACCTAGTATGTACTACAGGAATTATAGCGTCATATCTATTTTAACTTAAGCGCTGTAACTATCTGAAAATTACCATAAAATAAAACTTTTAAATTATTCTACAAGACATTTGGTGAGATAAATAAAACAAATCAAAGGCTTACTTAATAAAATCAACTACAATCTTCTCTTGGCGGGATTCGGTAGCAAGTGCTATTCGCTGTTAAAAGATTCGTAAGCATCATATAGTGACTCCCCCTGGTGTCAGTTGTTTTACCTCCAATGCGGAAGATGCTTTCTGCTATTAATGAAAGGGAAGCATTTCCGTTTCATCTTGCTTGATACCCCGTTTTTTAAATTAATTCAAGAAAATAGATATTACGTTTAAAATGAAACACCGTATTCCAGGATATTACTAGTAGACAGGTCCTGGTTGTAACTATCTAGGCTCCAAATCATTCCTAATTCAAAGAACTCTCGTAAATATTTCTCAATCCTTCTACCGAATATAGTTATTTTATCAGTAAATGTCCATTTGCGTGGCAATATTTCGTTTGTTGACTGTGTTGAAATGTTCCTTGACACGTGTGCCTAGCTCTCTTTCTGAATGGCCAATATATAGGAATTGGTTATTACGTGGATTACTAGATTGGCAGCGAATTCCATACATCGTTCCTTGTTTTTTTAATATGGAATCTTTATGATGGGGTACTTTTTTCCGATTAAGTTAGGATCCAATCGTATTCTTAGGTTTACAAGCTATCTTAATACCCGCGGTTCTTAAAGTGGGTTTTAACCTTTTTATCAATGCCTCATCGTATGTGATGGATACATACCGGCTTACCTTATTTGATATTTTCTTTTTTCTTACAATATTGGGATGGTTCAATAAGATGAGGAATTGTATTTTATAATCTTGTTTAAAGCGCCTGGTTTTTAGGAAACATCTAAAATATCTATCCAATATCTTCTCAGGAAAACCATTATCCATAAATATCCGTTTGATTTCCATGAGCTTCTATTGCAGGTTCATAGTATTGGAACAGATTTTAAACGCTCTATTGAAGGCCATAATCACCGAATTTTTTTATAGCATTAGGGAACTGAACTGTGATAATTAATCGTTATAAGGGCGTCAGTCTTTTTTCGATAAACAGATGTTTCATATCCTGATTCCCGTTTCTTGATTCCAATGTCCAGGAACAGGATATACCCTTCAACATCGCTTTACAATGTATACTGGATTCTTGGATTTATCTCATTAAAGTCCTCAAGTACCTCCTTAATGTAATGACTGTTACCGCATTCATATTATACGTGCCAAAATAGTTGGCCTTTTTAATTATTACAATGGCATGTAAAACTTTAATTAATAAAATTTATGGTTTTTTGTTCTTCCAATCTCCGCTTCCCCACCCCTCCTAAAAACGGTTTCCCCCCCCCCCCCTTTTTAAGCTACAAGCAGTTAAAATAATAATTCGAACTATATATATTAAAGGGAAAATACCATGAAAATAAACGTTTCGGAAAAAAATTCTTATCTATTTTTTTGTATAGAAAACAGAAAATTCCGAATTTCCAAATTCTTATATGTTTATTCCTTAGATTACGAATTAAGCTGATGAATCGATTTATATTATTATTAATATTATTATTATTATATAAATAATAACATCGAATTTAATATTAGAATAGCATTTTGTTTATTAGAAAACATGTAATTTTCTTTTATAAAAAAAAATTATTTTTAAACTTTTGTAATCAGTAAACTTACTGGAATCGTAATTACTTACATACTGGAATCAGGAGGCAAAGATCAGACTGGGCAATGAGGAAACACAATGGATCAACATAAAAAGGGGTGTGAAACAGGGATGTGTCCTATCCCCAATTCTCTACAACCTATAAACAGAAAAATCATCGGAGATACACTAGAAAGCAGAAGAGAAGACATAAAGATAAATTGTGTGGTTATAAACAAACTCAGATATGCTGATGACACAATTTTTTTGGCCCAAAACCTAGCAGACTTGCAAGCCCTATTAGACATCCTTGGTCCAAAGAGTGAGCAAATGGGTCTGAAGATAAATGCAAGGAAGACAAAGGTGATGTGCATCAACAGAAAACAACTAAAAATGAACATTACTTGTGGAAACAAAATTCTAGAACAAATAGAAGTTTTCTGTTATCTGGGAAGGCATTTTAACTCAGATAATGGCCAAACATATGAAGTAAAAAGCCGAATAGGATAAGCTATAAACCAATTTATGAAAATAAAAAAAATTCTACGTGAAGGACGTCTAAGCGTAAAGCTAAGAATGAAGACCCTGAAATGTTATATTTGGCCCATTTTGCTTTATGGCTGTGAGACTTGGATTCTAAAGAGAGAAGCAAAGGATATATTAGAGGCTTCGAGATGTGGTGTTTCAGACGAATTTTGAAAATTAAATGGACGAGCAAGGTATCTAACCTCAAAGTCTTTGAAAAATCACAAACCAAAAACAATTACTGAATCTAATTAACAAGTGGAAAATATCTAATGTGGACATATCCTTAGAAATGATGATTACTATATTCCACAGCTAACTTTAGAAGGTAAACTAGAAGGCACTAGACCACGAGATAGAAAAAAGATAGGGCTGGATGGACAGTTTGCGCGAATGGACAGGAATGGATACTGAAGACATTATCCATGACGCAAAGAGACAGAGAATTTCGGTGTTTGCTGGCCGTTGACCTCCTTTTTAGAGATGGCACCTGATGATGATGATGGATCAGTAAACATTATACACATGTAAATATTTAATAAATTTAATAAATTAGTATTTGATACCGATGCATTAACGTCGGTGTCATATCCGTTGACACTACATTTTCATATTCATAGTCATCGAACCATGCTTGGACACACCTAGCTGTGTAAATGGGAGCACAGGATGAAGATGATCGCTCAGAAAATGTAAATGTTTAACAAATTTAATAAATTAGTATTTGATACGAAAATGTGCGTTTCTATGCTTATTTTTTTTTGTTATGTATATATCATGCACATTACATTTTGTTATTAGAGATAATAAGTTCTTGGATAAGAGGCTAAGGCTTCTTCTACCTTTTGTCTTCCCATTGCAAAATAAATCCTGTTCTGAAACTTCCTTGGCAGATAAGCTTGAAAGTAATGAAGAATACGTATTTTTTAAATCTTCTGTCACTTACAACTTTTTAAAACTTTTTAAAAACTTATTTAAAAAAACCAAAAAGTATGTTTTCTTCTATCTTCTCATGACATGGCCTGGATTAATTATTTCTGTTAATCCTATCAGTCTTATCCAATGGTGTTGGGATGTACTCTGAATTGATAAGATATCTTTGTAGCATGCTGATTGTGATATTAATAAGGATTCTGTGCATTTCCAATCGATGTCTCACTTTCCGGATGCGAGAATACAAGATTTCCAAAAGTCATCTGATGGTCAGTTTCAAGTATATGCGCAGCTGTTGTATAGTTTAAAATCCCTATTTTGAATTGCTATAACATGTTCTTTTATTTGGTTTCCAACAAACCTTTAGCCTCTTATATGTAGAAGCACGTGTTACGCATGCATTGCAACACATATCCTACATAAGCATGTACTGCATAAGCTATTCTTTTTGTATCCTAAAATTTTGTATCTTATCTTTTTTTGTATGTTTTTTGATCCTAAAACGATATACCAAAATCTGTATTATTAAAAATGGTGCGCGCGCGAGCGTACATCCCCCAACATTGGAGTTGTGCAAAAATTGAATTTCGCGCGCACGTTACCAAGCAACAGGAGTATTGTTGCATGGTTAACTCAACTGCGGAAATTTCCGACTGTTAAAAATGGATTTCAATATTTTTGTGCATGTATTTTTAAAATTTTTTAACTTAAACTATTTTTAGTTTTAGCTTTCAGTATACTAGATGTATTTTTTTGTTTAATAAATAATATGTTTTTTTCCATTACATATGCGACGGGCACCCATCTAGTAAATAAGTAAATAAAATAAAACCGATTGTTGTTTAAAAGAATGCTGTTTAAACAACTTAGATTTGTAGTTTGCTTTTATTTCTTTCTTTTTCTTTCTATTTATTGTTTTTATCAAAGTGAAAAGCAATAATGTTGAAATTATGTTATCATTAAATAATTTACAATAATATCCCATCATTACACAACTTCTTTTTTTTTTTCTGTATGTAAATCATTTGCACTTCAATTTCCTATCGAACTAACTTTAATTCATTTTTATGCATTTACTTATATCTTACCTATATAAAATACCTAATAAACCAATTCACTTCCTGTAACAATTTCTTTTTTTTTAAATTGCATACCTTATAAAAGCACGAGTGATGTGTGGATTAGAAACAACAAGTTAAATCCACACATCACTCGTGCTTATATAAGGTAGGCAATTTTTAATTTGTATTCAGCACGGTTTTCAGCAAATGTTTTTTTTCTTTTTTTTTTTTTTTGTTTATTTTTAGAAAGCGTCGATTCTTTTTTCAATTAGGCGATCTAAGTTATCTTACTTTTTTTTTCTTTGCATTTAAAGTCTTAAAAATATGAGAAATGACAAGTGCTCATTCAATTCTGTATCTTTTTTTTTTATTTTCGTATTTGCTGAATACAAAGCATAAAACTTTTATTCATTTTCAGAAGAAACTAGTCGGCTACCCGTCGCTTCGCTCCGGAAGCCTCGCTTATGGAACGGAAAACAATTTGTTATTTATTAAAAAAAACCACACACACAAATTACATCAAGTAAAATAAAACTAAAAATTTTTTAATCTTTTTTTTAATTTTAATTTTTGATGTCTATATTCTCTCAATTCACGACTACTTTTAGAATCAGCATGTGAATCATATATCTGTGATATATTTTTATTTTTTGTAGAGATTAGAATGTAATTCTTGTGGTCTAATGCCTAAAGCCGTGCGAACATCATGCAACATTCCTGCAATTTAGTCGCGCGATTTTGACGTCACGAGTTGATATAAACCTTTGTCAAGCGCGAACACGTTGCAACTCCGATATGCAACTCGAAAATGCAACTGATCCATGATAACGCAGATTTTAAATACGTCACGTGTGACGTCAAGCAAAATTCGGTTATGTCGTTTCAAACATAATATAAGAGTGAATGATTTGCAACATATGATAAATATTTTTTTTTAATTATTAGCCGCTATGGAATTTAATTTCATGTTGTTATTTCGAATGAAAAGTAATGACCAACAGCCAATAAGAAACCATGCTACCCTGGAAACAATGACATCATAACTTTTGCATTCTGCGTCAGCAGCCTTCGCGTTTGCCAAACCCGATGTGGAAAATCCAAAAAAAATCGAAGTTTTGAAACCTCTCTGATAAATTCTTCCGCATACAATTTCTGCATTTCAGTATAAACTTTATTTCTGCATGAAAGAAACTCGCAATACTCTGATATTAATTGAGTATGAGCCTGTCTTCAAAACGAATCGAGCGATAAAATTTTCGACGCCATTTTTTTCATGGGCGTGGTTTCACAACTGACGTGTTCCAATGCTGCCCTGTGATTGGGGAATTCGATGCAACTTTCTGAGTTGCAGGTGTCAATGCAACTCGACTCGGACTTCAAAAGTTGCAAAGAAATTGCAACTCGTGACGTCAAAAATCACTCGTGACGTCAAAATCACGCAACTAAGTTGCAGGAATGTTGCACGATGTTCGCACGGCTTAAGACATCTAACTTCGGAGCAAAAGGTTGCATGTTGGATTCCAGTAGAAAACTTGTAGAAATTATTTCTATTTTTGTAAATTACAATAATTGCACCAGACAGACAGAGAAATAAAAGATTTTATTAATATAGATACACTTTTCAGTGGCTTTTGAGGTAAAAATAGTGAGCTTTCAGTATTCTACTTAATAGAAATAGTGCTACTTTCTTTCTTGAGTCTTTTTTTTTTATTTCCATTGATACTTTACAGTGGTTTTTGAGTTATAAATAGTGATTGTTTTTGAGTAACAAATAGCGATTTTTCAGTATTCTATCTAATAGAAATAGTCATTATTTTTTTTCTGTTCTTTTTTATCCAATTCCAATTGATACTTTTCAGTGGTTTTTGAGTTACAAATAGTGAAAATTATCTACTAATCTAGGCCATCAGATTGTTCGATATAGATATTTGAAAAAGAGATGTTCAGATGGACGTTAGTTGATATAGGTGATAAATGAAGATCATAGCTTGTATACGAAATTCTTCGCAACAAATTGATTGTGAGTATTCTTTAGAGTGAAGATAACCAAATGCTGTTGAATTGTGACTCAAAGACCTAAATTTGTACGTGAGTGAAGACAACGTTTTCCAAATATATGGCAACTTTATTTAGAGTTTGTCCTTGAGCTTTATTGATAAAGATCGCATAAGAAGGTCTGATCGGAAATTGTTTTCTTGTGAAAGTGAATGGACGTAGATTACCGCATGGTTCCATAGACATCCTATGGATGAAAAGAAAATCTCCTTTGTGAGTTCTGTTATAATTTCGGTTTCTATGAGATCATTATCGAATGAACGGCATTTAAGTTGAGTTCCATTGCAGTATGCAAACTTGGGATTGATGTTTCGCAACAATATTATTGGAGATCCAATCTTCAATGACAAACGATGTTGAGGAATACCGCTGAGATTCAATGCTTTCAGACACACGGGCAGATAGAGATGTTCGTGTGGTGGATTATCAGAAGTGTCAATTTTATTCGCACTTGCATTGTATGCTCTGTAGTCTCTCCTTGTATTCTTAGACTTATCATTCGATTGATGTTATCGACACTCTCGTTCATCTTGATTGATGAGCCGCATATTTATCGTGAGTTTTTTGACTTTGATGTGATTCTAGCTTTATGAGTTACAAATAGTGATTTTTCAGTAATCTATCTAATAGAAATAGTGCTTTTTTCTTTCTTGACTCACTTTTTTTTCCAATTGATACTTTTGAGAGGTTCTTGAGTTACAAATAGTGATTTTTCAGTATTCTGCTTAATAGAAATACTGCTTCTTTCTTTTTTGACTTTAATTTTAATTACAATTGTTACTTTTCAGTCAAAGTCAGTTCAGTTTTGACAGATAAGTCAAAAAAGCAATATAAAAAGAGTTGTAGTTCCCATGGCCTAATGGTTAAGATGTTTGACTTCGGATTAGAAGGTTGCAGGTTCGATTCCTGTCGCGGATGTTTCATTGAAAAAATTCTTTCTATTTTTCATTCTCACAGAAAACTGCGCCGGACAGACACACAGACACATAGACAGACAGAGAAATAAAAGATTTTAGTAATATAGATTGTTACTTTTCAGTCAAAGTCAGTTCAGTTTTGACAGATAAGTCAAAAAAGCAATATGAAGAGAGTTATAGTTCCCATGGCCTAATGGTTAAGATGTTTGACTTCGGATTAGAAGGTTGCAGATTCGATTCCTGTCGCGGATGTTTCATTGAAAAAATTCTTTTTATTTTTCATTCTCACAGAAAACTGAGCCGGACAGACACACAGACAGACAGACAGAGAAATTAAAGATTTTATTAATATAGATTAATTAAATTTGAATAACTAGTCTGAATCGTAATATACTTCTTATAATATGTTATATTATATATTCTGTAGTTCATTTAAACAAAACATTACTAGTAATCCAGGGTTTCGACATTATTAATTTTCTAAGGGGATTTTTGTATCCTTATCGCGCTTTTCTCGATAAGAACCCACATGGAAAACATGAAGTCCTGAGCTGTTCAAAACTTTGGAAGGGTGGCAATAATTTTGGGAACTTTCGTATATAAGTTCCCAGTGATTGCCTAGTAAAATAATTACAAGTAAAATAATTAATAGAATTTAATTTTTGTGCTTAGAGAAATTTTAAATTTGTGTCATATATATATATATTTGTTACAATAAAAGTTTTGGTCACCGAAATTCAGGATGCTGTTTTTATCGGTTTTATAGTTGTTCTTTTTTTTTAAATAGGTTTTTTTTTATTATTATTATGTCCAATATCCCTGTAATAAACAGGGAGAAATCATTTACTACCAAATAGTGGGAAAGGATAACGATATAAAAAAGACACTCCGTATTAAATGCCGATACAGTATGAGACATTTAGCAAATCAGAGGACTTGAGATCTGGAGATTTCAGTATCAGATTCATAATTGATTTGGACCTTGTTGCATCAGACATCAGCAAGATATGGTAAATTATATTTATTTTTTTTATTACATCTATGTTAGAAGTTTGTATAAAAACGAAATATTAAGGGTAGATTATAAACTACTAAATTCTTGGCTCTTATGAAATGATAAGATCTATACGGAATTTGATAAACTGTTGAATCTATAGTGTAGAAAAAATAAATTCATAATGTGTCAGTAATGTTTTGTTAAATATAAATTTTCTTTTTTGAATTATGTGACTTAGTTTTTGTAATTGAAGAAAAGCTGTTACAGTGTTTTGAATCCCATTGTAACTTGTTCCAGATAAACAAGGAAGTATAGATTAAGATTGTAAACTTATAACTTCAGGAAGGGATTAAGAAGACAACTATTTTAAATAAAAACGAAAATATTTAAATAAATAATAGTTTTCAATTAACTAACTTATTTTTAGTTCGATTAGTTAGTTTAGTACAATGATTTTTTTTGTTACTGTAATTGATATTTCTTTTTATATTGTGAAGTCATATATATTTTACAATAGCTGTCATTATATATAATGTTTTCATTATAAATATTAGAATATAAACCAGCCTAAGAAGGCAAATGATGTACACGTACAATAATATAAAACTTTGTTAGTTGTTATACTTTAATTCATTGTAAAAATGTAATAGTTTGCACAAACTTGGACCCCCAGATAAATTTTACTATGATATTGGAGACTTTAAGTTGAAAAATTTAAGTTGAAATCCGACTACCGGTTATAATATATACAGATTGATTGATATGATTACGTTATTAGGAAGTAGGCGGATAATATGCTTCAAGTAATTTTTATATTGGGCGATTAAAAATATTTTGAACGATTTCAAAACATTCCTGTATAATCGCTCTTGCAGTTATGATATGACGAATGGTACACTTCGATAGAGCACCTACTCAAGTTTGTTTTGTATGCATTGCTTATAAATGTTCGACATGGCCACCATTGTTAACACATGTCCAAACGGTACTGAAAGTCTTCCCAAATGCGATTTAGCATTGAACCGTTTATTGTTGTAATTGCAGTGGAAATTAGAAGTTTCACCTCTTTGAGATCCCGTGATAAAGGCAATATAATTCACTTGTCTTTAATGTACATCCATAAGAAATAATCACAGGGAATAAGATTTGGAGAACTGGAAGGTCGCGTCAACAGCTGTTGATCATTTGCATCTGCATGGCCGATCCACCGTTGATCATCTGAACGAAAGTTTGCCACAAGTACAGCTATGTGGAAATGGGGTGGTGCACCATCTTGCTGCAGAATGATGTCATCCGTGTCGTTTTCCAACTGTGGTAACAACCATTCCGTTAACATGTCAGGGTAGTTTGCGCTTGTCACAATGTTCTCTGCGAAGAAGAATGGGCCGTACACTGGATTCACCGACATGGCACAGAAAACATTCTCTTATGGGGAATCTTGCACGTGCTCCAAGTAAGCGTGGGGGTTTTCCATTCCCAAAATTCGGACATTGTGCCATTAAATTAAAGTGGCCTCGTCACTAAAATGATGGTGGTCGCAAAGTTCTGAACTTCACATCGCTGTAAAAACTTCAGACAGAATGCCATTCACTCAATAAAGTGTGGCCTTATAATACAGTTTTAGTAATAGGAAAATATTGTAAGTCATCTTTGCTAGCGAATATTCTTGCATGATTTGACAAATATTAGAAGATTAATAAATAAAAACACCCCCGAATCCCCAATTTTATTTTCATGAAAACTAGTCGGCTACCCGTCGCTTCGCTCCGGAAGCCTCCCTTATGTAACGGAAAACAATTTTTTATTTATTAAAACACACACACACACACACACACACAAATTACATCAAGGAAACTAAAACTAAAATTTTTTAAAAGCTTTTTTTAATTTAATTTTTGATGTCTATATTCTCTCAATCTACGACTGCTTTTAGAACCACCTTGTAAATCATATATCTATGATATATTTTTATTTTTTACAGAGATTAGAATGTAGGCCTAGTGGTCTAAGGGGCTAAGACGTCTAACTTCTGAGCAGTATTCTACCTAATAGAAATAGTGCATCTTTCTTTCTTGACTATCTTTGTTTTTTATTCCTATTGATACTTTTCAGTGGTTTTCGAGTTAGAAATATTGATGGTTTTTGAGTTACAAATAGTGATTTTTCAGTATTCTACCTAATGAAATACTGCTTCTTTCTTTTTTGAGTCTCTTTTTTTATTCTAAGTGGCACTTTTCAGTGGCTTTTTTGTTTCAAATATTGATGGTTTCTGAGTTAAAGATAGTGATTTTTCAGTATTCTATCTAATCGAAGTATCGCTTCATTCTTTTTTGACTCTCATTTTAATTATAATTGTCACTTTTCAGTGACATTTGAGTTACATTTATTGATGGTTTTTGAGTTGCAAATAGTGATTTTTTCGGTATTCGAATACACCTCAAAAAAAGAGTGCTTCTCTCTTTCTTGACTCTGTTTTCTTTACTCCAACATCTGGCGTGTACACCCACATATTTTTCAATATCACTTAGGATTTGGTTAAGTAAGAATATTTAAAATATTGCAACGTTTCGGCAATTATCGTTCTAATTGTCAGTTTCGAATTAAAAATAAACTGACTGATGTGAAATAAATAAACAATCTGGAGATTCAAAAAAAAGATTGAATACATTCCTTATTGATGGGGGAAAGGAAAGGCGATATAAGTCAAAAAACCCTATGAAGAGAGTTGTAGTCTTTATGGCCTAATGGATAAGGCATCTGACTTCGGATCAGAAGGTTGCAGGTTCGATTCCTGTCGTGGATGTTTCATTGTAAAAATTATTTCTATTTTCCATTCTCTCAGAAAATTGCGCCGGGCAGACACACAGACAGACAGACAGAGAAATAAAAGATTTTAGTAATATAGATTGTCACTTTTCAGTGACGTTTGAGTTACATTTATTGATGGTTTTTGAGTTGCAAATAGTGATTTTTTTTCGTTATTCCACCTCAAAAAAAGAGTGCTTCTATCTTTCTTGACTCTGTTTTCTTTACTCCAACATCTGGCGTGTACACC